>JADKLZ010000687.1:36130727-36146299 GCA_021533235.1 Biomphalaria straminea | reverse complement strand
ATATAATGAATCTACATATTACTATGGAGGCGCAGTGGCTGAGCAGTAAAGCGCTTGACTTACGAACCGGGGTCCCAGGTTCGAATCCTGGTCGAATCAAGACTGGGATTCTCATTTTCGGGATCCTTGGGTGCCTCCGATTCCACCCAGCTGACATTATTTGGGGAAAAGTAAAGGTGTTTGGGCTTTGTGCTGGCCACATGACACCCTCATAACTGTAGGCCACAGAATCAGATGACCTTTACATCATCTGCCCTTTAGACCACAAGGTCTAAAAGGGGAACTTTACTTTTTAATTAATTTCTATATTTGAATCTTTTCTTATAAATTACCGTAGCTAACAAGATATTTATAACTTATTTATAGCTTGAAAATATATTAGTATGAAAGATCTAGAATGATAGTAATAGTCATGCTTTATGACACATCATTGAGTTTTCATGAGCTAGGTAAGCTACAAGGCTACGTTTTAAGTAATTGTTTTAAATCTCATCTCATCTTAAAGGTATTTTAGCTAAGGATAATTAATTTGTAAAAGTGCGGGCCTCCCAGGCTAGGACTTCATTTTGGGATCTTTGCGCGAATTTGAGTACAACCAGCTATAATGTGTACCTGACATTAGTGAGGGAAAAGTAAACACGGTTGGTCATTGCGCTGGTCAAAAAAAATAGACGAGTTTTATAATACATGCCATATACACCACAAAGTCTGTAAAAGGAAATATTTTTTTTACTTTTTTTTTTTATTAAATTTTATATATGTATGTAATAAGAAATCAATGAACACCAAAGAGTAACCTAAAACAAGGCTATATTAAACTACAACAACACGAACTGACAAAGGAGACTTGGACAGTAGCACACTAAATCAATGTTGTAAACATTCTCACAACCTTACACAAACAGTAACACAAACAAATAGTAACTATTTCACCACAATATATATATATATATATATATATATATGTATATAGATAGATATAGATATATATATATATATTTAGATTTAGATATATATTAAAGCAACTAGATTTACAGCTGGATATAGACTGCCTATTTCTATATTTATATTGTCTTGTATAGACATATGCACATTGAATGATACTTTTTCTATGATAGTAGAGTATCTACTCAAATCTACTGAGTCTAAATAGATCATAGACTTTAGCAGGGGTGGGCAAAATACGGTCCAAGGGCCACATCTATCTTTCTAAAAATACCAGTTAGATCTAAAGTTTAATATAAAAAATTAAAGTATTTCTACTCAAAGTCAATGGCCTGCCAAGGGCTTAGGCAAGGCTAAGTCTAAGTCTAGTCACTAGTCCTAGTCTAAACTTAACTTGGCTTAAATTAGGCTTAAGCTAGTCTAGAAAAGTTACTTAAAGTCAAAAGTCTGCCTATACTAAAGCTAAGGCCTGCATAAGGCTAAGGGCAGGCTATTTAGATGCTAAAGTTGTTTAGAATCTAGTCTAACTCACTTGGTCCTCCGTAACTGACTGTAACTTAAGTCTAAGTCTAGATCCACTAATAAATCTTATTTTTTAAATTTATAAATCTAGATCTAAATTGTCTAAATCTAATATACTAGATTTTAGTAGTTATAGATCTAGTATAAAATAGTATATCTTATATCTCTACATGACTACAATATCTAATTCTAATCTATAATCTATCTACTCATCTAGAATCTATTATACTATAACTATAATATAATTTATAGATCTAGGCAGGATTCTAGGCCTATGATTTTCAAGGCCAGGCCCATATGTATAAGATAAGCCTAGCCTGCCTAAAAGTCTATTAAAGTAAGGGCAGGCTAAGGCCTAAGGCAAGCCAAGGAACTTAGACTTAGTCTTAAGTTTAAGAAGGCATTCTTTCTAACTAGTCTACTCTAGCCTAAGCCTAAGCTCATGTCATATTTATAGCCTATCATTGAGTATCATAGGATTAATAAACTAAAATTAATTTTAAATAAGTAGATCTATAATATATAAATTAGATTTAGAATCTACATTTTTGCATCAATTTGAGCAATCAATATATTATTAATCACTTAAGGTAGATCTAGCTGAAGAATATAGATAGTCTAGATCTAGAATTCCAAAGAACATTTTCATTACGAAATGTAGATACTTTTTTTGTTTACACATGACTACAGTAAAAATTAGGCCAATATAGTGCACTGTAGTCACATGACTGGAATAAAAAACTTATTTTGTTTTCACATTTTATATACTACATGCAGGACAGAAATGCTATTATTTAACATTTCCTGGGCCTATAGCTTTCAAATGTTATGTAAAGGTAATAAAAAAATGCATATACTACCCAAAAAAGTAATGATTGTAAATAATGAAGTTATTTTTCATTAAAAAGAATTGTACTTAATGCAAAACTTCAAGGTCAGTCCTATTGGACGCCATGTTGAAACTAGTGATTTTTGGGTACCTCACAAACGATCAAGAAAAAGATATTTCCTGTACTTATAGAACAGTGAGATTGATAGGAAATATGGTCGGATTAATGATTTCAACTAAAAACAAGATTTCCTTACAAATGAAGCAGCCTAATTCTTGGAATCGTTTTGCAAAAAATAATATAATTTTTACTTAACTTACGGCCAAAAAATTGTCTACTTCAAAAATATATTTTTCATATTTTTTTAGTTATCTAATTATAAAAAATATCCTATTTACTTGAAATAATCAAAATTAAATCCTAAAATAATTTTTTATTTGTTAATAAAGTAAAAAGCTATTGTAACCAATTTTCATAGTAAAAAAAAAATACAAAATGGCTTCTCATGTTTTAGCGCCACTCAAAAACTGTAAACATCCGGGAATGTAGCATAGCTACTAGATCTAGATTAGATTCTACCTATAGCCTAGTATAGGCTATACTACCTAGAATTTCTAGGCTAGTACTGATGAGTAGTAGAATCTAATCTACAACCAGTCTAGTAAAGTCTAGTTTATCTAGTGTTTACAATTAAAGTTTTATTTAGATCTATTTATCAGTAATTTGTAATTTAATATCAGACATCGCTCATCAGTTATCTATAGTTAGTATAATCTAATTTATTTTTTTAAGACTACTAGATCTATATTTTGACTAAAGTCTAGTATAGTCTATAGTCCCACTATGGTGGGACTATAGATAATAGATCTTCTATAGTCTACAGTGAGTGGGACTATAGAACGATAGTAAATGTTTTGTAAAATGTTTTACATATTTCGGAAATTCCTTCAGAGTTGAAGATAGTTATTTCCTAGTCCAAACCTCCCGCAGGACGACGGGGGATGGGAGCGGGCAGGGTTTGAACCCGGAACCATCGGTAAATCGATACGACAGTCCAGCGTGCAAACCGCTCGTCCAGGAAGCCATCCATAGACAGTAGAGATCTAGATCTATTACCTTTTAGATTTAAAAAAATTGATTATAATATCAAGTCAAAAGAGATTTGGAATCTTTGGACTTAGGCTCATCTAATCTAGTCGTCTAGATATATCATCTAGAATAATCTAAATCTAGCTCCATAAGATAGTTACATATTCAAATCTAGATTCTATCTACACTAATGAACTAATGTTCATGTTTTCTTTTTATTGCTGTTTACAACAATGGTGTTAACATTTTTTTTCACTAACACAATTTTCATCCATGATATTTTGGATCTTAAGACTTAAGTACTGTAAAAATATAACATTTTGATAAGTGTTAAATGAGTGAACTGAGGAAAGAATTGTCAGTTATTAAAGCATCAGATATGTAATCTTGATAAATCTTAAGTGTGTTTTGAGTCATGTACATATATTGAGAAATTTGTGAAATTGATGTTAAAAAATCTACAGAGCCATTTGAATTTAAATCTCCTAAAAACAAGCCATTTTGTCATTATCAAGACATCTTAAGATATTGCAATTTCACATATTATTTGAAATTTGATTAAACAACTAAGTCAGATAATTGTAATTTCCATTTTCATGCCAACTTGACTAACTTGATATAATAAGTCTATAAGAGAAAATATCATTTGCTGATTCTATTTAGATAGAATACCAGATTAGTCATTTTGTCTTTTGATTATTAGATCTTAATTGATCTAGTATCTAGACAGACTAGACCACGACTAGATCCAATTGATCTAGATTGACTAGACATCTCAGTTACGATCTAGCAAGAATCTAGATATAGATTTTCATCTGTAATTTTACCATACTTTTATACAAGATAATATAATACAAAAAATTAGCAAAACATATGATAAATTTATACTTAACTAGTCATCAGTTCTGTGTATAGTGACAGTACTTTTTTGTTGGGCTTAAAAAGTGTCACAATAAGCTGAAAATTAAATTAGAATTAAAGTTCTTGGTTTCATTTCAATTGTATTCACTTCTTTAAACAATGTACTTATTAATTTATTGAAAAAAATGAATTGGAATATATGTACAGAGTGATGATATTCATAGGGATACCCACTTTTGCTTTTTAAGGGCATCACAGGGAGGCAATTAATAAATAAAGTACACCTAACTAGCAAATTGTTTAAATGAGGTTTTTATTGTATAAAGTAACTAGATAAAAAAAAGTTTTTGAGCACTTCTGTTTTAACAAATGGGACAAGCACCCACAACATTATTAGTAAAAGTTTTTTTAAATAGGATTTTTTGGAAGTTAATAGAATTCATGTTTCACTTGTTATATTACTATGATTGTATAAGGCTATTATCTGCTGCAATATTTCAACTATAATTCTGTATACAGTGGAGGTATTTTGAAACGCATAAACTTGTATAAAATGAAAATTAAAACAGGACTTGTTAGCATTATAAATGTTAATATTAACTCTTGAGTGCTGGATTATTTTAGGTTGAAAAATTGCTATAAATCCTGAACAAGACTGCTTAAAAATATCACTCATAAATGTACAGCATCTTGTTATTTGCCAGAGATACATAATTAGCCCTGGAAGCTTTCCCCTTCTTCTAAAACCCAGACTGAACATGTTTACTACTTTTGCGTTTAAAACAATATTTAGTAAAGACAGCCTGAAATTATGACTGCAGTATAGGTCTATATTTACAATAAAATACATTTTATAACATGCTAATTTTATTTTTCTTATTACAGATAGCCACATTGCCAGCCATGGCAGCAATACGTAAGAAGCTTGTGATTGTTGGTGATGGTGCCTGTGGTAAAACATGTCTACTGATAGTTTTTAGCAAAGACCAGTTTCCTGAAGTTTATGTGCCAACAGTTTTTGAAAATTATGTAGCAGATATTGAAGTAGATAGCAAACAGGTCAGTGGAATTGTTTTAGATTTAAAAAAAAAATGTCTGGTCTAATGATTTTCAACGGAAATCTGTTTAAAAGACATATGATGGTTGGAAAGAGCTATTACTAATAAACATTATTGTGTTAAAGCTTTTGAGAAGAAGTTGTTTAAACATGAAATGGCAGCATTAGAATAATCTGAAAAAAAAAAAGTAAGATATATTGGCTATCAACCCAGCAAAGCCTAGTATTAAAGAAATTTAGTTGCAATTGTGATAGAGTTTTGAAGATGGTCAGGTGTGTATGACTTAACATTTGTAGATGAAAAGCCTTGTAATCATTAGGAAAAATCAACATGGATCTCCTTTGGGAATTTGACTTCTTCATTTAGTTTCAGCTTTACTACAAGGCTTTGTTGCTGGGTTTGGAGATTAACTTATCAGATCTTTTTTTTTCCCTTGCAATTATGATTTCCCTAGTGCTAAATATATAAATATATATTTATATACATTAGGTTTGTGCAGAGCATTATAATCATTTATATAATTATAATCATTTTTTAAAACTTTCATTTCATCTTCCAAAACATTTTTTTACTGGAAATTCAAATTTTTGCTGGCATATTACTAATATCTTAACTAAGTTACATTAGGTCAGTCATATACATCCTCAGTGACTTTTTTTTCTCGAAAAATCAGTTAATGAATTTGAAGAGGTTTTTTTTATTATTCGCTCGAGACTGGAATCAGGAGGCGTTTTCTTATCCTGACTTTTGAATTTAAAAGGAAAATTGAATATCCATTATTTGGTGAGTTGAACAATTTTAGCATGAATTTTCTTAGATTCCTAAGGGATGAGGTTTTAGTGTAAAACAAATACCATTAGTAGATTATTTTGAATTAGTGGCTTACTTTTTTTTTTACCTGCCTTTTCTTAACATTGCATTTTAAAAAATATATTTATATATATATAAATTCCTAGTTCTATTCCAGGCTTTTACCTGAAATTGCATGGTAGTGTTAAATTGAATGTATAGGCAATTAATCTGACTGTGCATATAAGCTTACGCTGACATTGCTAAAAAAAAAAATAATTAAGTCGTTTGCATGTTCTACTGCCTCTTATCATGATTTCTTGTTCATGACATTATAAGAAACCTAAAAGTTATTTAATAAAGTGTTTGAGAATTTCAGTTTTATCTTTATTGTTATTGTAACTCTAACACATGCATTTATTTTTCTCTTTTAACAAAATGTATCCTAATATACTAGTACAATAGCTATCGTTTCAAAGTTATTACATAACTTTAAACAATTCTCTGCTTTTATAATAACTTTATTAATACAGTAGAACAGTGATTTGCTATACAACCAAGTCTTCTGAGTAAACAAATTTATTTTATTTTTTTAATTTTTTTTTTTTCTTCTTGCTTAAATTTTTTTTTTTAGAAAACGTATATATTTTAAAAATAAACCTCCTTTTAGTGCACAATCAGGCACAAAGTGATGGTAGTAAATCTGTAGATTTGGCACTACATTGAAGCAGGACTAGAATTTCTTGTCATCCAGATAATACTTAAGTCTTGAAAGTGAAGCTCTATTTGTCATATGTTAATGATATTGGTGTGGTTAAAAGTTTGTTTGTGTGCTCCAAGATGCAGTATCACTGGCTTGTTGTTGTAATTAAAAAAATTGAATTTTATCAGGCACAAATTGAAATGATGGATGGAAAACTTGCTTTTGAAATTAGACTAGCAAAAAACAAAACATGCTTTGTTGACTTTCATTGCATTAAAATCTCTTCCGGATTTAACAAAAAGGAGATTTGGAAATATCTAGATACAGCGCATGTTCAATTTGTCATACACATAATCATACCAATTAGCTTAGCTTAGTCTGAACTGCCAGCACACATTAGCCACTTAAAATAGAATTTTTCTTTTTGAAATGAAAATTCAAACTTTAAAACAAAAATATTTGTGTGAATTTACTTAACATGGAATTATCTTTCTAGGGACTATTGGGGCATAACACTTGTGATTTAATAATTCTGTACACTTCAGTAACAAATTTACTTTCTTATTTACTTTTCAAATTAAAATCTAAGAAACTCTTATTGTTAACATTATTAGAAAATTTAGCTTGAGCTCTCCCTTAGATTCCTAAGGGCCTACTAGGCCTAATGACACTCTAATTTAGTTAGCCAATTTAATTTAGACTGTCTGAGTCACTACTAGCCTAGACATAGACTTGAATCTTTTCTAATGCAATAATAGGTGAAATTGTAAAATTGTTCTAGCATATCAAAGTTTCATGTGAAACTAAAACAATTTTGATAAATCATCATTCTTAATACTAATGGGCTTAATATATATATTTATATCTATACTATAGTATTGTCTAAAGCTAATTAATTTGTATCTCCATTTTAAATACAGTGTTTATAGTGTTAAATATAATTAAAGTGATGGCGCTGAATAATTACACAGATTGTAATTAACATGAAAATGTTGAATACATGAAACATGCACTGACTTTTTTTTTTGACATTTTTTTGAAAAAAAAAAATTAACAGTTTGAGCGCAGGAGTTTTACTAAATAATTTTTAGCAATCTGGTTAGACAACTTTCAAAAATGAAAATGAGATTGTGTTGAAAATTATAATTATACAGATTTTGTTTCATTACCTTTTGCAGTTATTAAATTTAACTCAGTGTTCCAGTTTCTAGATCTGTTTTTTTTTTTCTTTTTTGTGTGTGGATATTTCTAATATTTCTTAAAGTCTTGGTGCTTTAAGCTTGAAGGAATGTCATATGTAGTGACTACTCCTTTCGATATGAAGTATTTCCCATATATACTGTTCATGTAACAAAAGTCATTGATACTTTGTCGAAATATTTTTTTATTTTTTTTTTAGTAAACTGAAAGTAGATTATAGATTTTTATTAGACTGGTCTTTCAACTTTAAATCATCCTTAATTTGCAAATTTGTTTCCTTCTTGCTTCTTCTTTTCTCATTCTTTCAACGTGTAGAATTTTTATTTTTTTTAATTCCCTTTTTTTTTCTCCTTTAGGTTGAATTGGCCTTGTGGGATACAGCTGGACAAGAAGATTATGACCGTTTGCGACCATTGTCCTACCCAGATACTGATGTGATTCTAATGTGCTTTTCAATAGACAGTCCTGATAGCTTAGAAAATATCCCAGAAAAATGGACCCCTGAAGTGAGACATTTTTGTCCCAATGTGCCCATTATACTTGTAGGCAACAAGAAGGACCTCCGGCATGACCAGGTTACCATCCGAGAGCTCCATAAAATGAAACAACAGCCTGTTAAGTTTGAAGATGGTAAAAGTATGGCTGAAAACATCAATGCATTTGCTTATCTTGAATGCTCTGCCAAGACCAAAGAAGGTGTGAGAGAGGTATTTGAAACAGCTACCAGAGCAGCACTATCCACAAAAAGGAAAGCTAGAAAATTCAAATGCAATCTTCTTTAAATATTAATTTCAAACTTTGTTTTGAAATGTTTGTTTTAATTGATGTTTAATGTCACTAGTGTTTTGTTTTTTCACTGAGTATTCCAGTGGTGTCATAAAAAAGTTTTTTTTTTATGATGTCCTCTAACTTTCCATGTATTAACTATCAAATCAATAAACTTAATATTGACTGAATTTAATTCATAAGCATTAAGTTAGCTGTTATATTGCTTTTGTTTATGTTGTTTAGATTGATACTAATAACTCTTATTGCGATTTATTGTGATATTGCAGCTTAAAATTATTAACATTTTAATAGTTACATGGTTTTTTAATTATTTTTTTCTAGAATTAAAACTAAGGTGGCATTAGTAGATTGTTATTGAAATCAGCCCTAATAAAAAAAAATACTTAATTTTTTTTGAGCATTTAAACATTTATTGAATAGGGTGAGTATTGCTCTTGAGAGGAGATTTGTAAAGTATAATCTTAATCAATTATTTGGTTTCATTCAAATAATTTAGCACTCTAATTTAGCAATGCTACAAAAAGTGGCTTTTACCAGAAATAACAAGAATAGTTCATACCATATTTAAGCAAAGATCAAATGGTATACCAAATATTTTACTTACGGTACAGATTATACTTGATGGCATGATTAGGAAACAAAGTAAAATGTGTTTATATATATATATATATATAACAATCTTGCTATACAATATATAGTTTATTCAAACATTTCTTATTGCATTTGTAAGAAATTGTTTTTAAAAAAAGTGTCCAAATGATCTGTGAATTGCTCTGTTGTTAATGGTATTGACATTATTAAATAATGCTATTTGACTGAACTGTTAATGCCTAAATATTTATTTTTAAAAGTTCAACTGCAAGCAAGTCAAAGTCTGCTAACTAAACTTTTTTGTTATTGCCAAGGACGAATTTATGAACAAAAATGAACATCTCAAACTTCGAAGATAAAAGTTGACTGTTTAATGTTTCTATCTTAACTTGTCACATTTTCTTCCTGCTGAAATAACTTGAATGCAAGATAGCAGCATTGTTGGGCTGGTGAATTTTTTTTTTATGACATTCTGTTGAAGAATACTTATGTTGTCAGTGACACACCAGTTATAATTTAAATATAAAATACAATCAAATTCTGACATTTTATGAAAGGAAATGCCATTCTAAAACTAGCTATTAAGGTGCTATGATGAAGTTTTGGTGTCTTCCTTTGTTTATTTCAAACATTTATTGAATGATGTCTTTAGTAGTGAATTGTAGTTCTTCATTAAAGGAAAAAACACAAAAAAAAACTATCAGGTCTTTTTCACTTTCTTGATTTCTGTACATTTAGAATAATTGAATGCTTTGCAATGTAATCTCTAATTCAGTGTACACAGTTAATTCATCATCAGCTCATACATATTCTACACAAAATTTGCTTGCATCTAAGAGAATTGTTTTATCTTTTTGGGGGGGGGGGGGCATCAGTTCTTAATAAACTATTTCAAATCCAAAGAGTTATGTTGAAATGCTAATTTAACATTATTTTCTTATTCATATGCATTTCTACTTTCTTATTCATATGCATTTCTACCTACTAAATAAAAGTTTTCTCAAAAGATTAAGCATTACATTCAGTATCCAAGAAAAGGATTTTGTTATTGCTGGGCTACATAACAGTAAAGTATTTGTACTTCTGTGTATGTTTCTGGACTTAGAATAGCTCCTTCCAATATTTTCTAGCTCACCCTGATGAATATTGCCTACAAGTGCTTTTAAAATTGCTCTTTGCTGTCTATAGTATCATCTTAGTATTTCAGAAGTCCTAATTTGGATATTATCTTCTTTGTTCTTGGTTAATGCTGTTTAAACAAAATTATAACCAAGTTTAATATATGCCTAATAATCAGCTTTTTATTTAACAATATTTACTGATTTAAATGCATTCAGATCTATTTGAAACACTTAGGAGTATATTTTTTTTTACCAGGGTATTTTAACAAGGCTGCAATATGAATTTATTTTGACTAGTCTGTTACTATTAGAATTACATACATTGTGCTAGCTCATAATTCAGGGAGGTTGTATGTTAAAATATAACTCAAATTATGTTTGAAGTATAAATTCTAAAAAGTTGAGCAAAGGCATTTTGCTTTTTTTTTAAAAACATATTTCAGCTATTCTTGTACTAGATTTACAAGGTAATTTCTTGAATGTTGATTACACATAAGTGTATTGCTATTTGATAAGTAAGATTATATGTGATCAGTTTTAATATTTGTCCTATGTCTAGTTCTTATGATCTGAATGTATTTTTTTTCCTAAAGTATTTGTACAGTGTCATTTTTTTTTTTTGGTGATCTAAGTTGTAAATAATGAAGCCTTGCGTTATTGAATGTCAGATTTTTATGTATTTTTTAATGACTTTTTTTTTTTCAGCATATTAATTTATTACTAGGCTATTTTCTGTTGGATTATTATATTTCTACTTGTTAGTATACAGTTTTGTTATTTTTCTAGCTGTTTGTAACTTGATATGTTTCACACAATTCCTTGCTCTATTTTTCTGATTAAATTACTTAAATGATAACAAATCTGTGTTCATTTTTAATTCACATCTGATTCAGTGGGATTGAACATAAGTTATATATGGTTAGCTTTCTGGGCTGGTTTACTCGTAACTTAATACATCTTTGTATGTTTCCACCTACTGGCATTTTGATATCACCAGAAGAAACGAACATTATCAATACAGTTACTTGAAAACTTAAGCCAGACAATAAAATTAACCTAGAAAGGTCTAATTCTATGTGCATACCTAAAACAGTTTTGACATGCTTACAATAATATTAAAACATGTCAAATGCAGACTGACATTTCTGAAAATGGAATCTGGTATTAAAAGTAAGAGACAATACTAAGTGCACCAGTTGGATTTTATCTGATCTAAGAAATAGTGTGTACCTTATTAACAACTTTAAACAAACAAATTGTTGGGATTAGTGTCTGGATTAAGAAAAATGTTTGTGCTTGAAATTTATTTCCTAAAGAAATACACTTTGATAATATTGTGGTTAGTTCAAATTGAACAAAGAAACTTTTTTTTTTGTTAAGCTAATTTCATAAATACACCATGGTGCTGACAACAAACCTTAAGAACTTGCGCTGTATTGCTAGGCCTAGATTGTTTTGCATATATTTTTTTTAGATAAAATGTATCATCCTTTTTTCGCAAATACCCTACTAATGTCTTTGGATATTACAAATTTTTCAAAAAGGAAAAGTTAATTCCAGAAAGAAAAAGGAATATTCAAATAACTTTTGATTACCCTTTAGTTACTAAATCAATATGTCCTGTGATCATCTAAATGATTGAATCTCTTCACTGCTTGATATCCCAAAGCACATACTGGTTATAAATTACAAATGGTTTTCATTTACAGATTTTTCAATATTTAGTGTCCTATTTCAAAAGATTATTTTTTGATGCTATTGTAAAAATGTTTTGTAAAATGTTTTACATGTTTCGGAAATTCCTTCAGAGTTGAAGATAGTTATTTCCTAGTCCAAACCTCCCGCTGGACGACGGGGGATGGGAGCGGGCAGGGTTTGAACCCGGGACCATCGGTAAATCGATACGACAGTCCAGCGTGCAAACCGCTCGACCAGGCAGCCAGCCTATTGAGATTGTGCCTTAATGACGATATGGAGATAGTGCCTTGCTGACATTGGGGTTCAACTTTCTTAAAGACATTGACAAGGCTTAATGTATTGAAATATCATAAAATCACTTTTTTACTCTTTGCTTCAAAAAGAAATAATCATTGTTTTATTTTGAATAATTACAGGTAGAACTAGCCTTATGGGACACAGCTGGTCAAGAGGATTATGATAGGCTTCGACCATTATCATATCCTGATACTGATGTTATTCTAATGTGCTTCTCTATAGACAGTCCAGACAGTTTGGAAAATATCCCTGAAAAATGGACCCCTGAGGTAATTTTTATAAGGGTTTGACTAGTGATACTTAACTTAAAGATGGCACCATTACAATTTTTTTAAGACAAGCATGAAATTACACATTTCTATTTATTTGCTCTTTAAGGTTCGTCATTTTTGCCCAAACGTTCCGATCATTCTTGTTGGCAATAAGAAAGATCTTCGCAATGATGAAAGCACCAAACGAGAATTGATGAAAATGAAACAAGAACCTGTGCGGCCAGAAGAGGGTAGAGCCATGGCTGAAAAAATCAACGCCTACTCCTACCTCGAGTGCTCTGCTAAAACAAAGGAAGGTGTACGTGAGGTGTTTGAAACTGCTACCAGAGCTGCACTCCAAGTTAAAAAGAAGAAAAAGGGTGGATGTATTGTATTGTGAATGTGTGGAAATATTAATTTTTTTTTTATTATTCAAATCTGGGGCTCGCGAGAATGTACTATGTTTAAATTAGTCAATTAAATATATGCATAAAGTTCTTCTCAAAGTAAAAGCAAAATGATGTGTACAATTTTCAAGGTACCGGTAGCAATGGACTGTCTGCTACAAATTTGTTGGTGTACTATGTCAAATCATAGAAAGTTTTTTTTTCATCCTCCTATAGAACTGTTAGACGATATCCTCTTTTTTTCTTTCTTTCTGTTGCTGTTCATTGTTTTGACCATACATATGTGCTTTTTAATTTTGTCCTCTCTATTTGATGCTGCTCATTGTAGCCTAACAGCTCACAGCTGCTCCATGTACAGCAAACCTCATCACTGGTATATTGGAAAGGCTGCAACTTGTCAAATAATAGGGGGGAAATAACTGTACCTTAGTTTGTGAGAAAATGCCTAGGTGTGACTGCGTGACTGGATATTTTATACTATAATTTTATTATTAATTATTATTTTCTGCATGCTGACTCGTTAATCATGTGTAACAAACAACAATTATGTTCATTGTAAATGTAGTCTGAACACCCGGTACTCAGTTTGGTCCTTCATTGGTTTCAATCAGTTTGGATTGTTGTTTTTTTTTTTCAAGACTATGAAGTGATTAAAAGTGTGTTTGGCATTATCTCCTATGTCATTGTTAAAAGGTTTTGTTGCTGTCAACTATTCTTTGCTGTGTAAGCTAGAAGTATGTTGATGTTTAAAAACTCACTCCATCTCTTTTTGTCTTTTTCATGTACTATGACTTAGTATGTTTGAATGTTGTTGTTTTTTTTTTTTTTGGTCAGTTCTCTGATTTACTCATGAGATTTGATAATTGTTAATGCTTCTTCGGCCAATTAACTACACTATGTTCAGCAACTGTAGTTACATGAGTAGTATGCAGTTGATATTCTGTAAGACCTTACCCTTGAGTTGTGTAGTATTTCTATTGCTTGGTCTTAAGTCTGTCTTGTGTGCTGTTGGAGACTGGGGTGGTTGGACTTGTATGTTTCATTAGACGTCAAAGGTTTTTTTTGTCAGCTAGTGAACTTCAGGATACTTCTATGGTACCATCCTCACATTTATTATGCTTTTAAAAAAAAAGTCTTAAAAATAAACTAAAAAACCTTATAATGTTGATTTTCTTTTGCTGGTAATTATTATTTTTTTTATTTAAATTAAATTAGGGCATAGGCAGTTTACTTTTAATATGATTGCACGTAACAGCAATTCATTAGCATTAATGGCTATAGTGTGTGCCATACAAATTCTACATTAGAAACCACTTAATGAGATGCTCATAAAGGAAAAGTGTTTTAAACTCCTGGTACTTGAAGGTTTATTTATTCAGCTAAGAAAATCTTGACCTTCCAAACTGTGAAAGTGTTGGATGATTTTGTCATTCACTTCTCACTACATTTTGTATAATGTATTTTCTGAAATCATTTTTTTTTTAACATGTTAGAACTAGCATTCATCTTGAGACAATTCATTGATTTATAATCTTTAGTAATTTTTTCTTTTGAAGTAATTTTTTAAAAAAAAGCAACAAACATTTATTCTTTTGTTAACTGGTAGAAACAAAAAAAAAATTTTTTTTCACTAGTGTCTATGAGTTGAGTGCAAAGGATATGTTCATGTTCAGTCACATTTTTTTTTTAAATTTCAATTACGTATTTTCTAGGTTTTTTTTTTTTTTTTTTTGTGTCCCAGTTTATTTTTCGCCTTGTGGAACAAGCTATTTTTGGTTTAGCATGAGTATAGCATGCTATTCCATTGAAAATTATACTACACTTTTTCAAACAATTTACCAGTATCTTAAGCCAATAAACTATTTCTTCATTGAGGTAGCTTTCCTGTTAGTTGTTTTTTTTTTTTTTACAAGCGCGGACTTCAATTAGGCTACTTTATTTTATGTACGAATACAGATCTACGTATGTATTAATGATTAGAGTGAGAGTTCAGCCTTATTAAAAAAAAGTCTCATTAGACTGAAATCCTAGCACAAGACATCTGTGCGATTAATATTGGAATTCAGCTCCCTGGGCTCAACTTTTGCCAACAACCCCGCAATAGGTGACTGCACTCCATTTTGGGAAAAGGATGGCGAGGCTACCTAAAAATGAATATCTAGCGTACAGTATAGAAACACTAATTACTGTTCGACAGCTGAGCTGGTTAGGCGCCTATTCCGCACGGGAACCTTTTTTTTTTTTTTTGCGAGCTTAAAGAAGGTCGATGTAACAAAGGATCAGCCCAGACATCCTTCTGTCATCAATGACTGTGTAATACCGGACAACGAATGGGTTCCGGAAGATGTAAACAAAGGATCAGCCCAGACATCCTTTTTGTCATCAATGACTCGTGTAATACCGGACAGCGAATGGGTTCCT
>JADKLZ010000687.1:36111176-36130717 GCA_021533235.1 Biomphalaria straminea | reverse complement strand
CTTTTGTCATCAATGACTCGTGTAATACCGGACAGCGAATGGGTTCCGGAAGATGTAAAGAACATCAAACATGACTAGCATCAAAAAGGCATCCGATAGACAACTGGAGAACCTTCCCAATGGCCATCGGACAATGCTGGGTTTGTATACCGACTTGCATGCAAATCTATTGTTTATTATTTGCAAAATAGGAATTATTCAGCTTCTTATCTTTTGTAAAAAAAAAAAAAAAATGACATAGCAGCGTCATTGCATCACACAGATAAAAGATTCACTAATTTTGTTCCTAATAATAATTTATACACCTAACAGTGTGTGTTAGCTAATAATACTAAAAAATAGGTATAATAATAATAATAGTGTCAAAGGGTTAGCCTGGCCTATACTGTTGCAGACCTGCAAGACACTGTTCAAGTGGACTACAATTAATTGTTTCCCTTAACCAGTGATTCCCAAAGTGGTCCATACGGACCCAGGGGTCCACGAAAGTGAAAAAAAGAATTGGGGGTCCACGAGAGTGGATCTTATTTAAGAAGAAATTGAGTTTAATATAAATCTCACATTAATGAAATCACCTATTATATCATACAAATATACATTATTTATAATTTATTATAGCTATTATTGGAATGAAAAACATATTTTAAATTTTAATACCTCATTTAAATAGCTTAATTTGGTCTAGAGGTAACTAATATTTAACATGGCTAAATCTAAATATAAAATAGACGGTGGTAGATAGATATAATGGTTTGCTGTGTCTTAAAATATCTTGCAAAATTATGAAAATGACATACAAATGGCGAAAAAAAAATGAATGATTTAGCCAGCCGCTGAAGTTTTTAAAACTGTTTTGTACACAAACCTGCATCTGATATTTGCTAAGAATTCTTCTAAGCAACAAATAGTTCAAAGGTCTATATAAACCGAGTTGTGCCTGTATTGAAGCTTTTTTTTTGTGCACATGTTCGTTTATTTATGGATAAAGAAATTCAACCAAAAAAAAATTATTTTTGTGAAAACTGATAGTTGACAATAAAGTCGAATACACATTTGATGTTTTGAAAAATCGTTTGAAGAAAAAACAAACCCTGTCAGTATATCAGTAGCAACAAATGAAGCACCTTTCGTGGTTGCGTCCTACTACGGATAGTGTACCTGGGTGTTAGGGTTTCCAATGTGTTTAGTGATAGTTAACGATACATATTAACTGTTACATTTAAATTTCAATTTTGTTAATAAATTTATTGTAAAAAAATGAATGAAACTTAAAATGTAGTTTTAAATTACTTTTTCACTCCTCATGTCATTGGTTAGAAATTATTTAAACAAAATGTGCCATTTGAAATTGATTAATTTTCAAAAATTCAATATAACTTTTACAGGGGGTCCACGGAAAACCAGAAAACATGTCAAGGGGTCCACGAGACAAAAAAGTTTGGGAACCACTGCCTTTAACGAAGCTCAAGTGGGCCAGAGAGTGAAATTTCATTCACTTCCATAATAATACAATTAAAAGGCTTGTCTTTGACATTGAAAGAGTGCAGTAGTCCACGTGACTATTCAGTCCCAGCTGCGACCAAGTTATTTTGCCACATCCAGCGTAGACATGACCGTTGTACGCCGATGGACGATTTTATGTTCTCTCTTTCACTGTCGACGTTTGTTCTCGACATTGGATTTTCTTTTGATGACAAATGCAATCTTTTTTTTTTTTTTTTTTTGGGGAGGGGGGGAGCTAAAAGGTGGTCGACGTAACAAAGGTGCCCTCCCCCCGGAAATGCATACATGTTCATGAACAATTTAAAATTCGTGTCATTTTTTTTTTGTGTGTGTACTTTAACCAAAGGAAAATAATCCAGATTCACCAATCAATGTGAATGACCATCGATGCGTCACTATCCAGAGAAATAGACAACCGTTTAAGGCAAAGGCCAATGGCGCTTTTTGTCGCCTCAGAGTATGAGGGACTAGGTCTATTCACATAGCAACAAAAAAACAATTTTTATCAAGTAGTGGTTCTCACTACACTCTTATATGATTTTTTTTTATATCCATGCTCTAATTGTGCTAGGGAAGAAGGAGCTTTTGTACAAATTTGTCCTAGCATATGGAACGAGGAATGTGCCTTTATCTTTGTGTCTTTCTGAGTAGGCTATTTTATATGGTTCTGAGACCTGGGCTCTAAATAAGGCATTTAAGGCTCCCCGAACGCTTCCATCAAATGTGCCTTCGCCTCATAGTGGGCATACGCTGTCAAGACTACATTACCAATAACTGTTCTTCTGGAGGCCGGTGTGGACAGTAAGCCTATAGATCAGCACTTCGCTGGATCAGACACTTATCCCGAATGGGAGACGAACGCATGCCAAAGGCAATCTTCTTTGGCGAGCTTAAAAGGAGGACGGCGTAACAGAGATGCCTCCTGTAAGCGCTGTAAAGATCAAGTCAGGCGCCATTCGCCTGGCATAGAGGAAAGCCGGCAGCAGATGGCCTCTGATAGAGACAGTTGGACAGCTCTCACAATGGCTGCGGGACAAACCTTTGATACTCAAAGAAATGTCACAATTGAAGACTGACACAGAAGATGGGAAAAAAATTAAATAGACCGACAGCGGACAACGGCTTTGTCTATTCGTGATGCGGTAAAATATACAGGTCGCTATTTCTCAAGGTCGGTAAACACTTGAAACTAATAAAACAAAACAATAGGCTTATATCTAGATTCTAGATCTTTAGATTAGATGGTGAGATCGGCCTAGCTAGATCATACTTGATGGATATATTCTAGTACAATTCTATGTTTTCTAGAGCTGGCGTCTATAGGTTTAGATCACGGAACTTCTGTAGATTTAGACCACATATCACATACCGGTACCGAGATCAATTAATAATTAATATAGCCTAGCTCTACACACAAAAATTGCGAAATTATATAATTTGACTCAAGGGAGATCATTCATTATTTTCATTCAGGAATGAATGTGAAAGTCAAATCCAGACAATTTAAAACACTAGATTGATCTAGATCTAGATTCTAGATTATTATAAATCTAGTCTAGAATTCTAGATCTAGAGTCTTTGTAGATTAGTATCATTAGTTATTATAATATGTGAAATGGTTGTTCAAAAGGCTCGTCATTTAATAATTAGAAATATTCAAAAGATTTCTTGGTAAGTAGATTCTAGTAGTCTACTTTGACTTACTAAACTTTACTTTTTATTTTTACTTTTAAACTTTTACAAACTCTTAGAGTCTGGTCTCTAGTCTAGTAGATCTAGTGGAGATCAAGGTTATATATATATATATATATATTGTAATAATATAGGTAGGCACTCAACACTAGGCAGTAGGTAACAATTAACTTTACTAGGCGTTTATTTACACTACAAAACTAACAGGTGATCAGGCATGGACTTCAGCTAACAAGTCACAGGAACTAATCAATGAGTCTAATGTCTTAAGACGTTTAGTCCTTTTCCCTACCAGAACACAGAACAGACCACTGACACACTTCCCAGTGTCATTCCAGGTCTCACAAACAGTTCTTCGTGTAACACATAGGACAGAACTCGGCCACAGACTATTTAGACTGACTTTAGCTGGATCCACAACAGTTCTTCTTCCTGTCTTTCGTTCACTAGTGCGCTCTGGCGCACCACAAGCACTGGTACAAAGCAGGGTTACAACACTACCCCCACCTTAGTCTTTTTGTCCCGAAAAGAAACATGTTCACGGTTGGTCAGTGCAGGTGGAGGTCGGTCGGTGGGAGTCACAAATTGCATGGAGCATGTTCCCCACGAAGCCATCCACATTGCTCTCTGCAGGTTCCGCTTTCTACTTCTCCAGTTGACCAAGTTTCTCTCTAGAAGATGTCGCAATCGTTGTCTCTTCATCCTGACGATTGTCGCTCTCTGCAGGTGCCGCTTTCTCCTTCTCCAGTTGACCAAGTTTCTCTCTAGAAGATGTCGCGATCGTTGTCTCTTCATCCTGACGATTGTCGCTGGCGTCAGCCACCTGACACATAGAGTGGTAGTGACAGCTCTTGTTGTTAATTCAGTTGATCCAGAACATCGCTTCAGCAGACTTTCTCGGTGTATGCTTTGCAATTTATTCGTAGGCCCCAAGGAGGTCAGGTTATCAAACAGGCCACCAAACTCAGCAGCATCTGGAAGACATGCCTTTAGGGCACGTGGATAACGTCTGATGTGCAAAAGCTCATCAGATGCTGCATCATGTCTCACAGAGTTCTTCTGACTACCTTCAGTACTTCTCTCGCTGGTGGAAACAGAAATATTGAAGTCCACTTGTTCAAGACCCTGTTGGTGGGTTTCTTGATGTTTGCATTCTCTTCGTGAAGCACTGCATGTACAATTCTTGTTTACCGCCTGAATGCAGCAATCAACATTCAAGCTCCCCTCGTAGGCACTGGCAAATTGACAGGGGTCCTTAATGTCCAAAGCGACAGGCTCGGACGCAGGCTCAAAGTTGTTTTGCTCTGTCCGGGTCGTTGTGGCACTAAAAGTTGATATAGCAAAAGTTTCAGTCGCGTAGCAGACTTCTTCTATTGCTTCTACTGTCTCTTTCTGTTCATCTGTGTGCTTCTTGTTAAGATCGACACATTCTTTGTAACTACCAGTACAGCCACCTTCTTGAATGAGTAACGATTCATTGTTATTGAATGATGCTGGACTCCTCACTCTTAAAGAATTGATCTTGCCTTGTACATTACGTATCAGTTTGTCCAAAGAATGATTCATCGAATCCAGTTTGTCCAAAGAATGATTCATCTAATCCAGGAACTCACCAATATTTGGTTCTACCTCAAACAGGTAGGTCTCGGGATCCTCCCCTTCATCAACCAGGTTCTGTGGAAGACTGGCTCTCATCTTCTCTTTGGCACAGAAAATCCTCAGCTCTCTGGCTCGGAGCTCCTCTTTTAACTGTTTACAGCTAAGTTCCTCTAACTTCCTAAACGTTGTCATTCTTCCTTCTCGTAGAGCTGCCTAAATCCTCACTTCTGACACCAATGTAATAATATAGGTAAGCACTCAACACTAGGCAGTAGGTAACAATTAACTAGCCGTTTATTTACACTACAAAACTAACAGGCGATCAGGCATGGACTTCAGCTATCAAGTCACAGGAACTAATGAGTCTAATGTCTTAAGTCCTTCTCCCTACCAGAACACAGAACAGACCACTGACACACTTCCCAGTGTCATTCCAGGTCTCACAAACAGTTCTTCGTGTAACACATAGGACAGAACTCAGCCACAGACTATTTAGACTCTGACTTTAGCTGGATCCACAACAGTTCTTCTTCCTGTCTTTCGTTCACTAGTGCGCTCTGGCGCACCACAAGCACTGGTACAAAGCAGGGTTACAACACTATATTATATTTTATTATATTATAACTAAGTTAACTAAGACTAAGTTTTAGACAAGGAGTAAGACTTTCAAACGTCTTTTAAGACTAAGTCGGTGAGTGTAGACTCAGCCGACTTCGGACTTGTCTTACTAATTTACTTAAACTTAAGACTTAACTTCTTAAGTGATTTGAGTCTAAGTTTTAGTGAAGAGTTAAATCTAAAGTCTGGTCTTTCAAGTACAGAGCAGAGTGTAGAATAGTTTAGACTTCAATATGATAAGTGAATGAATAGTGTCAATGTAGAGTGTAAGGTTCTGTAGAGTAGAGAGTTGTAGAGTTTATTATTAGTTAATTATTAGAGTTTATTAGAGTGTTACTGAGTGTAGGTATATTGTCTGTTATCTCAAAACTAGATAGATTGTCTTCAATGTTTTGGATTACCGGTATAGAAAATCTTTTGTCACAAAATATTTTCTTTAATCATCATAATTTTTTCCCTGTCTTAGTGTCAGCAAAAGACATCATAATTTTGATGGAGAAGCTGTCGCCAAGACCAATTTGGCTATGATTGCCCAAGAAGATAAAAATCACACCTACATTCAGGCATATAGCAGCTATGGTTTCAGACTTGTATCTGGGTTTAGTATTCTTGGATCTTGTGCCATATTTCCTCGTGCCATTCTACATTGGAATGTAAGTGTCCTGAAAATGTGTACTGCTTAGCAATTTAATTTCCCTTTTCCCCTGTTTAGATTGTATGGAGATTAAGCAGAAGGATGAAGTAAACAAAATAGCATGCATTACAAGTTACAAGGAGTGTTGGTAGAGTTCTTTAACTAAGAATTTGAAAACATGTTTATTTTGTTTACTAAGCATGCATTGCTGCCAGAAATTTATAGAGCAGAGAAAGTTTTGTAATATCCCATATTTGATGTGAAATTTCATTCCCCCTCCCCCAATCATTAAAGATAATGTCCATAATCCAAGCAAGTCTGGCAGAGAAAGCAAGATAAAAAAAATTGTTGCTACCAATATCTTTTTTTTTAACTAAACAATTAACAATTTATAAATATGACAATTGACTTTGTGTTTGAAACAGGTTAAATCAGCTGACAAAATCACTCCAGAATCTCTAGCATTGTTTACATTGTTGGAACCAAAATTAGGTTTGTATAAATTTTATATTTTTAATTTATATTTTTAATTACACCAGGGGCATGAAACAACATGTAAGACAAAATTTTTTTTTTGTGGCCTAGAATAACCATTGATCTGTAACATTATAGAAATCACCAAGAAGCCAAAAGTGCATACAAAGCTAACAATGTCTAAGTAATCCACATCCTCTTTATCTCCTTTTAATATTACAAGGCTTATATCCACTCTGGTCTGGTAAAAAAAGTGTACACATTTTTTTCTCCCAACCCATTCTGGGATCAAACTGAAATGTTGCTCAATTATTCATTAACATAGACAAGAAATGAATCAATAAAAAAGTAACCATGTCGTCAATAAATTACTGGTGATTCATTATCTTCATTTAATAGCTGCAAGGGAAGCAAATACTTTGGTATTCACAGATATGTCTGCATTTGTTGGGTTTAGTCCCCTTAAATTATTGTTAATGCCATTTCTCTCTCACACATGCACCAATCAAGTTGATACTTTAAACAATTATTAACAGAGAGGGTGGCTACAGTGGTCTGAGCCACGTTGCCTTTCCATTGTTCTCTTCGATTCTGGCTGATTTGTTTTGCTAACAGGTCTCTCATTGCTGCTGTCTTTGTTTGTCCCAATATGCTTCTCTGCTCTGCCGTCTTCGCTTTGATAACGAGTTTGTCTCGTTGCTCCTTTCTTTGCTTGTCCCCGAAGCTTTGTTTTGATTTTGCCCCTTCCTTTCCTAACCATGGCCAGGGCTTCACATATATTTTGTGGAGTCTTTCAGGTCTTTCAATGTAGTCAGAATTCTTGCATCAAGTAACTGTTTAGTTCTATCAGTAGCATATTTCTGGTAAAATGTCATTGACGAAACTGTTACTCTCAAACTTAGCAAAATGGCTGTAAGCTTTGTTTTCAAACATTGGGATAACTATGGCGACGCTTTGTCCTTCCTGTTTTCAATCATGGACAAATAATATGTTGCTCTCTCCAGACTTCCTTCTTTTCATTCATTCACAGTTTTTGCCCAAGCCCACCACATTTGGACAACTCTCTTTCAGGAAGTGTTCACCTGTCACTAAATAGTGGCATATGGGTTGGCTAGTTCTTTATATTTTGCTTTTTTTTTTTTAATTGTTTTTTCTTAATACTGCATTGTTCATGCTGTAGCAAAGCCAAGTGCATTATGGTCCAATCTCTTTTGTTTCTATGTTGGGGAATATGGAAGAAGGTTTCCATGCTGCCTTTAACCCATATATAAAAACACTCAGAACCAGCTGGATAGGTAGATAAGTGGTTTATGTCACTCTTCACACACCATTTTCCCTACTTTGTTGCCGCCCTTTTATGAAAACATTATTATGTCATTTAGTACATAAGTCTGTACCTAGGGATGGGGGACGACATATCTATGAGGTGTTAAAACTGTATGGGAGCTATGAGGCACTACACCAAGCAGCAGATTTCCTTAGCAAGGTACTAAGGGATGATTTATAACAATAAATAGTTTTATTTATTTGTTTCCCTTACAATTGTCTTTCCATCCCTTTCTATTTATTTAATAAACCATTTGTTCACTTCTATTTTAAAATCAACGCCTGTTATAAAATCATATTTGTTATGACCATACTGTTAGTCAGCAATGTGCCTGTTATTTTTGTAGGATGTGTGGTTTATTAATGTCTCGGCAGAACTTGCCATTAAATGTCAGCACATCAAAAGTACCAGTGGTCATGCAGTTTAAAGTGTAGGCTCTAAACTTTCCATTATAACATCTTTCTTTTTTATTAAACTCATGGTCAATATACTGTAACGGATGCATGTGTAGCTTAGATGTACTTGAAGTATTTCTAAAATGATCAAGTTGACTAAGTGCATGCAATTATAACAAGGTACTAAACAGGAACATAGACTTCAATAACTAAGTTGACTTCAAGGTAAACTTAAACAAATGCTTGTTTACAGAATGGGCCACAGTCTAGTCAGTCACAAATAACGATGTGTTCCCCTCAAGAGTCTAGCAGTGACTGATTTTCTATACTTCAATCTTAACCTCTAACCCTATAGTCTGTGTGGTCATAAAATATATATAAAAGTGCACAATCCCATAAACTAAACTATCTAACAAAAACCCACAATGTATGTGAAGTAATGTGTATTTGTTTTTGATAAAATTGGAGACATTGCACTTGAGGCTAATTATACTCACATGTAATGTACAATAACAAGGAGGTTAAATGGTGATTTTATGTTTTTTTTCTGCAGAAGTAGTTATCTCCATTTTTTTTAAAATATGCTTTCCATCTTTAGATATTCTGGTTATTGGCAAGGGTGATTGGAATGCTTCAGTAGACTACAACGCTATCAAGTTTTTAAGAACTCACAAATTGAATTTTGAAATTCTTCCCACGGTAAGCTATTATTTTGTGTTTGAGTAAACTAAGTTTTTTTTGTTTTCATGAAAGTACCATGATCTCTGAGTGTCTCACAATATTTATTTATAATCATTGCAAAGTTTTGAAGTAAACCCTTGTTTTTTCTATTTGTTTTTGTTTTTTTTCTTTTTTTTTTTTTTTTTTTTGGTTAATTTTTTTTTTCGGAAAAGTTGCTACTTGACAAAGAACTAAAGGCAAGAATTTTCATTAAATTGGTATATATTTTGTTTAATGAACTGTCAGAGCCACCACTGCTCCAGTAATATTTTAAAATGGGTATATATTTTTTTAACAAAGTATAAACCTTAGTTTTTAAACTTTAATAAATAATATACAATCTTTTTGCTAATTTTTTTGGGGGGCAATTTTATTTTCTGTTTGAATTTTCAAAATATATAAAACTCATTCATAATGGTAACTTTAACATATGAAAAGAATATAAAGTAAAAAATTTTAAATATTTACTGTACATTGTATTTTTAAATGAACTGAGCCTCTCAGTGGCATTTTACATCTCATGAGATGATCTTTTCCGTTTGCAACTTCTCTTGTGACTAAAGAGGTTAATCCTTGATACACAATAGCAGTCTCTGGTTGGGCATCTGTAATCACCACAAGTTGCAGCATTTTCACCCTTCTTTCTACTTCTGGTGTGTGTGTGCGATCTGCAGTCGAGGACTCTTCCTTTATTCTTGCTCTTCATATGGGTCTATCCAGTTCCTCTTTCTCCCAACTGTTGGTGTTGATTTTGAAGAGCTTCATGTTGTGTTAGCATACATCAGTATACCTTAAAAGTGGAAGCTCAGCAGCTCTCAAACCTTCAATTAGATATCACCATCCTGAATGTCTTGTGGGAGTTTCATCATTCTGTGAACATGACCAAGCCAGCTAAGGCGTAGTGTATGACTAATAATAGTTGCTGATGTTCAGGCGACACGCTCTACCTCTTTGGAAATGAATAACCAATGAAAAAAAATATGCACAGTACTGCTGCATTGACTTTGTACTTGTAAGAGTGTAAACGATTGGCCAATTGGTGAGAATACACATTTTACAGTGTTGATTGAGGGAATATATATGCTTTTTACATCCAGTCACTTAAGACTGCACTAATGATTAAGAAAAAAACAGCAACAAAATTAAAATTCATGAACATTTACTTCATTCACATGATATTTTAAAATCTTCAATAGTTCATGAACATTCACTTCATTCACTTACTATTTTAAAATCTTCAATAGTTTATGAACATTCACTTCATTCACTTTATATTTTAAAATCTTCAATAGTTCATGAATATTCACTTCATATTTTAAAATCTTCAATAGTTCATGAACATTCACTTCATATTTTAAAATCTTCAATAGTTCATGAACATTCACTTCATTCAATTGATATTTTAAAATCTTCAATAGTTTATGAACATTCACTTCATTCACTTCATATTTTAAAATCTTCAATAGTTCATGAACATTCACTTCATTCATTTGATATTTTAAAATATCTCATGATGTTTTAATGCTATTCTTTGAACAGGAACAAGCATGCTCAACGTTCAACTTTCTGAATGCAGAGAGGCGAGTTGTAGCAGCTGCTTTGATCCCACCCAAAGTGTTGACAAGTCCTATGGATGAAGCTCACCAAAAACTTATGCTGGATCTAGCAGAACTAGACCAGATTCAAAGTATTGAGGATCTTCATGATGCAGAAATGGCAGAAGTTGTCAAACAAATTAACTCTGGTGAATTTGCCAAAAAAAGAGCGAAACTCGATGAGGCAAAATCAAAGCTGAAAGAGCAGAATGATTTGAAAGAGGACAATAAAAAGGATACGTAATAGATATTCATTGTTCATTTTACTTGTATATTCAAATATATTTATGTTTACAATTTAAAATACAATACAATGAAACTGTGACCTTGTACTATGATTAGGTTATAAGACCATTGACTTCTGCTGTACTGGCAACTTAGTCTAGTTGTACTTCCGTGGTCCCAAATTATACTACCTAGGATATTAATTATGTATATCAAGATATACAAATTACTGAGACATACAGATACAACTAATAATAATAAAGTTTCAGTTACAACCAATAATAATGAGTTTATAAGTTTGTCTTTGTAAATACTACTCAACCCAAATCTGGTCTTTACAGTTACAAAAAACCCATACAGGAGAGGATAAGAGACATAATATTTAGAGAAACCAACTGATTAATAATATAAATAAATAAAATCTACTTAGCTTGTTATTGAAAAAACACAGTGACACGCTCGTCTTGTGTAACACGGTCAGAACAAAAGACTTAGATTAGGTTTAAAATAATGTACACTGGTCAGCCCAAAGACTCAAGAGAAAGTGGCCATTGAATACAGTCAACAGAGATGTAAATAGTGTACTAAAGGGGACTAACTCTTCTTGACAAAAAAGAAAAGAGTGTTGTCTCTCTTGTTACTTGTATATTCCTATATCTTTATGTTTAAAATACAATGCAATGAAACTCACTTAGATGCCTGCATTGTGTTAGCTGGAGGCTTTTATCTCTGGCAGACCCCATTTTCTTATCTGTAAAGTCTAATCCAGTATGAGATTATAAAGTCAAGAAGATGAGGACATGCGTTTTTGTGTATTACAAACTGCATTATTATTTATATTTTTTGAAGCTTTTTTTGCTGCTGAGATGTAATATTTTTTTGTAGACTGTGCCTAGGAAAAATAGTCTGCTGTTTTCTTAAGTTGTTCAGCACAGCCCTACAGAGTGTTGGATATGTTGGGCTGTAGTGGACATTCAAAGAGGATATGGTTCATGGTTTCATAAAGATGGGTGGAGTGTCTACAAATAGATAGGTTTGTGGGATTTATTTTGTTAAGATGGTTGTTTAAAGGTGTGTGTCCTGTCCTTAGTTGAAGATTGCTCTTGTGGGGAAGGAAATTAATACTGTCCAGTTTTTTTAGCATGGCCATTTTTGGTGACAACCAGGCATTGAGACCAGCATTGATGGTGACTTTGAAGGCTGAATCATTGATGTATATATGGATACCAATTTTTTTTTTTTAGTCAGTAAAAAATAAATTTTTCTAAGATTTTATTTATTTTTTATTTTACAAGCTCATTTCTTTAAAAAAAAAATTACAATTTGACAAAGTTGTTTTCTGTACATATGTTTTATATGCTCACCCTAGTTCTTGAATCGTTGTAGTGCAAAGGTATAGTGTGCACTTATATATTATCAGTTTACTTCAGTGAAAGATTTGTATGGTGTGTATCCTCATAATACTTTGATTTGCAAAGGTTATCTGATTAATTTTGGAGAGTTTCATCATAGGGACTCAAAAAATATAAATATAAAATATCGTTTTCTCTTGTGTTCATAGTCTGCTAGAATGAGCAAAAATCCTCCTTAGCAACACATTTGTTATTATAGAAAAATGCTTTTATTAAATTTACAACATTTAATATGAAAGAAAATTGTCTGAGATGAATCAATACAAGATGTTAAACATTACATATTTATTGTTTTTTCATGTTCTATTATTCTAAATTTAAAAAAGATATAATAATTGGTATCACTACATTAATGAAATGTTATCATGTAACAAATCTGTAAGAATTTTTTTGTTGCTAAGGGCTCATGTCTTCAAAAGTTAACCCAATTGAAAAAAAATCAATTTATTATGTATTATGTAAAAGTGACTGAACCAAGGGTAGGAGAATACTTATTAGGGAACTCTTGTATGCTGATGATGCAGCTATTGTAGCTGACTCTGATATTCAGCGGATCTTTAAAATAAGGTGGCAAGATAAGATAACCAATAAGGAAGTGCTACAAAGAGCAGGTTGCCAGGACATTCACTCTGTTATCAGCAGTAGACGCCTTGGCTGGCTTGGCCACGTTCGTAGAATGCCAGTAGGTCGACTCCCACAGGATATTCTGTATGGCGATCTAATAGAAGGCAGAAGAGCCGCTGGTCGCCCACTCTTATTTTATACAGATGTATGCAAACGGGACATGAAGCTCTTTAAGATCGAAACCAGCAACTGGGAAGAGGTGGCACTGGATAGATCCACGTGGAGAAAGAGCATAAAGGAGGGGTCTTTGATTGCAGATGCCATACACAACAGAAGCAGAAAGAAGGGTGAAAATGCAACGGCGCCTGGTGACTACATATGCCCAACCTGCGATCGCAGCTGTGTATCAAGGATCGGCCTCTTTAGTCACACAAGAGCTTGCAAGGGGAAAAGATCGTCTCTCGAGACGTAAAATGCCACAGACAGAAAAGTGACTGATACATAATAAAGAAGTGGATTTACATTTCAAGAAAAAAACTGTTTTAACATGTTTAATTAATAATTAGAAGTGTAATAAATGTCATCACATATTGGCTTTATTCCTTGCTCATATCAATTTAAATATGTGTTTGTGTGTGGTGTGTGTACATTGCTAATCTTTTTTACATTCCGGCCCTTCATTCTTTTGGAAAAAGTTTATTGAACTATTGAATAGGTTCTTCCTGGATTTAGTGGGAAGACTGTTCTAGTTTCTTAGCAGCTTGTCTGCACATTACAATACATGATTATTTCCCTTCCTTCTATTCAGTTTTTCCTACAGCATTAGAAATGCTTATCAGCGCAGTGCACCACATCAATGTTCCAGTCCAGGGTTTTCCCCACCAGTTCGGCTTCTCCATGATCAGTGTACATCCAGTAGTTATTGCCCTTGAATACATATATATTACTTTCAATTGGTAGAGCTGCAATGACAGAGCAGGGTAGCCCTCATTTCAATAAAGATTGATCTCTGCCACTTTGCAATGTTACAGTGCAGCCTGCAATGCAAAAATATAAATATATAATAATTAAGAACAGTAAGGAGTCTAATCCTAACACCTAATTAGGATTCATTAACAATTTATGGGCGCCTTTCAGGGGCTAACTCAGTGTCGAAATCTATACAATGACACCCATAAATTGCAAATCATTGGATGGGTATCCAATTATAAGCAAGCCTATTCTCAAAATCGGTATGCAGAGTTTGATTACCGATAACTGTACACATGCATACAGTGAGCTCACACATCTCATTCCTTGTCACTTCAGCAGAAACAGGAAGTAGTGATATACTGTGGATTCCCCAATACATACAACCTTGTGAAGGAAAAATAATTTTCCAAAATAAAATTCAACCATCCTCCATTATAAAAAAAATGTCGAAATACAGAATGACCAAAGAAGATCTGGAAAGAAGGGCTTTGTGTATTTATTATTTGTGAAAAAAAGCAGATCAATTCTTTCCAATAGTATCCTTACTTATTCTGATTATGCTTTTATCAAATGGAAAATAAACATGCATTTTGCATTGTGGATACAAAGGTTTGTTACAATAAAGGAAAATAACTTATATGGCTTATATTCTTTTAGTAGATTTCTAGTTAAAATATAGTCTACTAATATTTAAATTTAAAATTTTAATTGAGACAGTTTCCCCCCTTTTTTTTTTTTAGGAAACCTCTGCTTTTTAGGTTTGGTCATCAGTTGTCGAGCTGTTTACGTCCTAGGGATCCTTGGGCTTCTGCCTCTTTTTCGGGCTATTGGCCTCTTTTTTTGGCTTTCAAATTTTTTTTTTATTTTTTTTTTGTAAACAAAATTTTATTTCTTTAAGTTAACTTACATTATTTGATACTATGTTTTCAAGTTACATGAAGTTACTTCCTTTTTCCAGTCTATATTTATTAATGTCTACTAGTCGACCGGCTGCATACCATACGCCGATATCTTGTAGGGCAGGCATATGCAACATATGCGACCGCAGTGGGTCCCGCACTTTGTTTGGACCCGTGCTTATTTTTAGGTGTGTAAATTATTCGGAGATCCGAATTCAATAGATATACATGTTTTCAAGTTACATAAAGTTACTTCCTTTTTCCAGTCCATATTTATATATGTCTATGGTAATCAGAGACCAGTGGTTTCCCTTGAATAATGTTATGTAACCTACAGTTAAAAAACCACCTTCGCCTATTCCTTAGTTGTTTTTTTTTACCGTTGCCTTGATTTTATTTATTTTTTCTCTTGACTCGAAATTGAGAAATTAATTTCGAACGTTATGCTAGTGAATAAATTGTTATACCCTTATTTATAGATGTTTATAGTTATACCCTAACTTCATCAATGTGGAAATGATTTATACAGTTTTCTCCCTTAGAAGTATCCATAGTTTTATCAACGTAAATATTTTATTTTATGAATAAACATCTGTATATTATATGACAAAATGCAGGGGTGTCGCTAGGGTGTTGGGGGTGGGGGAGAGTCCGGATTTGAAAGTCCCCCCTGGCCCCCATTTGTGGGAGGGGGCCCAAATGAATGTGCGAAAAATATTTTTACATTAAATATGAAATATTACGCCACTGCCATGTTATCTTGCTATTAATGTGGAGTCAAAAATACTAGACAGCGTTGATCTAGGATGATGTTATAGATGCCTTTGCTTCCAGACGTTACATAGTTTCGTCATGGTATTTTAGATTTAAAAAAAACGCATCTTCATTGTCTTTTTGTTTTTTTCGTGGAAGTCTAATACTTATTACATATTGAAATTATTATGTGCTTTAAATCGAAGAACTTTAAAAATTTGATTTCTGCAGTGCTAAATAGTGCCCTAGATCTTTTAAAAGAACAAATAGCTTCTCAACATTAACACATCCTTCATTTTGTACACCCGCTATACCAAAATTGCTGCCTATTTGTAGATTTTCCGCCATGTATCAAAACCTACGATTTAAAAACAAAAAACAGCCAGACTAAAACAATGCTGTTATAAGAATTGCAAGTTGGCATCTTTTGTATCACAGTGGGAAAATCTTTGGTTTAAAATAAGTGCACTGATATTTTATATCTGCTTGTGTAACACCTTCGCATTTTTTTTTTCATTCGAATAGAATTTGAAGTAACTTGAGATAATTCAGGATGGTAACATAGCAGGAAGGACTACTGCTCGGGTAAAAAGAAATAATTAGTTATGTCCCGTAGATCCCACCCATACAAGAAACTTGAGTCGCTATATTTGAGTTACCTGTGGGCTATGATTACATATCACATACGTGTATATGTATACAGTTAAAATTAGGGAGACTAAACAAGTATTGAACGAAATACGGCCCGCGGGTCATTTCTGGTACGAAACGCGGTGCTATCCGGTCCCTCGAAACGTAGACTGCCCACACATAGACTGACGGGCATAATGTAACCTCAGAGGCTTTGGAGACTTGGATTTCTTTTTGCCTTAATACGGCCCTGGCACCCTTGTCGGAAGTTGATACCCCCCTCACACACATACACACACACCAGGCCAGAAAAACGTAGACCTAGTGCACCACTAGACTAAACAAATGTGTCAAGTTAGGCAATAAAGTGACATTAAAATAAAATGAAAAAAAAAATGAAAAGAAAATATCTTCCTCCCCCCCACAAATACAACGGTCGGGTTTTTTTTTTTTTTCACTTGTGCTTGTGTCCCGCACTGATAGGCCTATGTTCTGAATAAAAGCAGTGAAATATGTTTTCCCAATATTTTAATACCATTTTCAACAGGTTTTCAAGTTTTCCAATAGTGAAGAGTTCATTGCTATCTCACTGAATCATGACAGCTGTGCGTTTGTGAGAAGACTTTGTGTCATTTTAGCGTTGGACTCAACAGAAATCAACACACCGATTTTGGAAGGTGTTCAAAAGAACATCATGTGAACTGTCACGGAAAGGCAGCAATTCTGTCGGAGAATCTAACAGGGCGGGGATTAGACCCACTTTGTTGCCAGGCTTTCCTGTCATGCATGTATTTAATGCATGACTTGCCAGATAGAATAAGATAATAGAATTGTATAGACAGTATAGACATCGTGTGTAAGAAAATGCTAACAGCATGCGCAATGTCAACTTAAAAATGGAATAGAAAGTGAAAGACCAGGGTGTGTATGCTGGAGTTGTTATGTTTCACTAAGGAGAGCTATTATCGACATATGTTTTGAACATTATTTGTTCTTTTAAATGTTCAGAAAACGAAAGAAATGAGAATAGATTTTAGGAAACATAAATTCAGATAAACAACCAAACACTAACCAAGTGCAAGAATATAAATAGGCCTACCAAGGTACAACCATCAACAACAAACCGATATAGAGTGAACACTGTTAAAACCTTTACATCAAAAATTAATCAACGACTATTCTATCTTAGAAAGCTACGACAATTTAAAATAAAATCGACAAAACAATAATTAAACTTTTCTATACGGCAATCATCAGCCATCTAATTAACTTTGCCATCGCCTTCTAGTATGGCAATACTTCACTGGCAAACAAGAAATTCAAATTGACATTTAGTTATCTCGCACCGCTTTATTTGGTCAAGTTTAAATATCAACTTTCTGATTATCTTATCTTATCAATTACAGACGTCCTTTCAAAAGATAAGATAATAACGTCCTACGTGCATTCAAGCATTAATCTAGCGAAATGTAAAGTGGTGACTTAAAGCGAGGCCAATGGCCATAGGATGTTCTCACTTAAACTAAACGAAGTCATTGGTTTTCCTGACTGATTCATGCAACCTATTTCATGTTATAATGACATTAGGAAAGAAGAAGTACTTGTAGAAATTTGTCCTAGCGTATGGAATAAGAAACGAACAAGGAGTAGGCCTGCATTATTCCAACCACAATCAATGCAAACAAAATTATTAGCGAAAATTTAGATAAAAATGTACCTTTTTAAAGACCAACAGCCTAACAAAATGAATTAAAAATATAACTAGAAAAACATTAAGTCTAATTATATCAATGAGCCATGCAATTATTGATGTATTGCCGTAGACATAATAAATTTGTGCGATTGGAAATATTTCTACCAATGGTTGTTGTTAGGCTTTTAGCCTTCTCAATGCGTTATGATCCTATCACTTGTCTGGACCAGTTGTGAAAGGAAGAAAGAAGAAGAGTGTATCTTGCAGAGTGTTTACATTTTTTTTATTGCGAAAACAAATACTCACTCAGGGCTCAAGGGGACTAATTCAACTTATAAACCACCACATATGTCAAGTACGATTTCTTTCCCTTGTTCAAGATACCAAACAAATTACAATTTGTTTAATTTATTTTTTTAAGTACAAACTAATTACCATTGGCACATAGTAAGGTGATATACGTTTTTTAAAAACCAACAGAAAATAGTGAGATTTATGTCTATTAAAATCACAATCAAATAGGGAAAAAAAATTACGAGAAAATATGTTCCATTAAAAATAGTATCCTGCGTAGCAAATATTTTGTTATGAATGAAGAAAGTCATTGCTATTTTTAAAAGGGAAAAACATGCAGATCCGCTATTAGATCTACAAGTCATAAACAAGTGTAACATTATGTCACAAGATTTGAATGAAGTTTTAATAAGCTCTCTCAGACTAACTTGTTCACATAGGTCACGTGGTCATAATGAATGATGTTTTTATTAAGTTTAGGCCAAATATCTTTCATTACACCCCCACCTTTCCAAATCAAAGACAATACTTATCTATCTACTTACCTATCTGTATATGTATATATCTACCTAATAATCAATCAATCAATCAATCAATCAATCAATCTATCTATCTATCTATCTATCTATCTATCTATCTCTGTCTATCTATCTATTTATCTATCTATCTATCTATCTATCTATCTATCTATCTATCTATCTATCTATCATGATCTTGACTTATTTGACTTAAAAAAAAAACAAACTTAAGGCCCTATTTTCTGCTATACCAAGTGGTATCTTGAAGAAGCAAACTCAGATCGAGTCGGGGTTTGAACTCAAGCCCATTAGATAAATAGCTAAGTGGTACATGCCACTAAATCTTACAGTACTCTTTCCGTTCAGATTATCATCAGGTAAGTAGAAAAAAAAAGCGCTGTTGATCATGTTTCTAAATAAATCCGAGTCATAGTGAGTCACGAGTTTGCCTTCTGACCCAATTCAACCTGACACCGGGCATCTGCTTCCAACGAACCGTGCCGTTTTGAGGACAAGGTAACCTAGGCTTGTGTATTTATGCGCGGGTGTAGGCTGGGTGTCAATAGTCGACTGATGAGAGGTTCGCTCGCCCTCAATCTCATTGACAGTAAGCCAGTGTCATGTGATGGAAGCACCCGGTGTTGGTCATGTGACACCCTTAACGGAATGGCATGTCGTCTGATCTCGGTGAATGAAAAGAATGAAAAAGAAAACAAACAAACAAAAGTACTGAAGTCATATGACGATCACACTCGATATTTTTAAAACTTCTTTTCAACACAATTTTTGTTTAAATAAATAGGTTAATCTATATTATATTTCTCAAAAGAATTAGGTCAGACCGGCAACAAAAACACAATGCAACAACAACAACAACAAGTAATCTATTTTTAGCTCCATTAATCATTTTTTTAACGCATTGGCTTTACTTATTTTATAATGCGAAAAATTAGAACCATATTTAAAACTCGAATTATTTATGTATTTAATAGTCAAAGAGAAAAGTTTTCTGGAGCACAAATAC
>JADKLZ010000687.1:36084846-36096176 GCA_021533235.1 Biomphalaria straminea | reverse complement strand
CCAGGATAGGCTATAGAGGCAGGAGATCTTCCAGGATAGGCTATAGAATTAAAATAATAGTGAATGGGGCACTTTTTTTCTTAGCATTCCAGGGGCTTCTCTTTCATTTTTTGAAAAGATATTTTTAAAGTTAAAGCGCCTTCCCCAAAACTTTTAATCTAGACATAATGAAAAGGCGGATATTTTTTTATATTTTATTTATTATTAACACTTGGCTATTTCAGAAGGTGATAAGTATCAAGCAATGAATTGAATGGCAGAAGTCTTCCTGTATAATTTAGGCAGAGCCTATGAATAATGTGAGACATTGTCGTAGGGCTGGTTGATTCGAAACCAGGTTTCGAAGCCAAGCGCTCTACCGCTCAGCCTGCGCCCCCCCCCTTTTTTTTTTTTTTTGTTAACAGGGAAGAGAAAGGTGAAATCAAACCAAACTAAATCAAACCAGACCAAATTAAACCTAATAACAATAACCAAGTGAAACTAAATAGAATAATCAAAAATATAAAGTGAACCAAAATTAAACAACTAAACAAATAAATATGTCACATTTACTCTTGCACTCTCTCACCCAAAATTACTATTTACATCCCCCCTTTTGTTGCCTGCTAACTAATAGGCCCTAACAGGCCCTAACAATTGTCTTAGCCCACAGTGGCGTCTTCTTCTCACTCCCTTATCTAATGACTCCTCGTGTAGCCCACACGATATAAAGGTATGCATTACAGTCTGAACGAAGCAGACATACAAAGAAACACGGATATCCGCGTGAATTTCAAGGAAAAAAAAAGCGACGATACGTTAAGGAACATTATGTTGCTCATACAATCCTCTCGTTAACATTATTGTCATGTAGATCTCGATTACACTCGCCCACTGTTTGCTTTAACTCCCAGAGACCATAAGTCAATTCAAATCCTAAGTCCTCATTTACATATCCGTATTCAGTTCTGCAAAATATCTTTTTTTAAACTTCAAAATTGAAAAGAATGTGACCAAAATGAAAGGAATGGATTTTCCGTTCAACGATTAGGTGCACTTACTTGCTGTGTCATTGTTGTTCAGAGAGTCCCGACTCTTGGGCACTGGAAAGAAGAAGGGAAAAAAAATGACACAGAAATGTATGCACCTTTACCCCGAAAAAAAAAAAGTAGAATAAAATACCATTAGAAATTCCCCGGATGACAATTAACGGTCCTTCAAAATGGCCGCCAGTGGAGCTTTGCTTTAGAAAACATTTGACAGAGCATTCTCAGTGTGTCAACTCCATTGCCTATTTATAGGATAAATTGTTTCTTATTATGCAAAAAGTGATGTCATTGGTTTATGTAAATTTGCATGTGTGCTCTACTTTCTCTCCATCAAACTTTTTTTTTACAATGTTTATATCAACTCATTCTGTCTGTCTGTCTGGTGTAAATTTTGTACATGTTATTTTTCCGACTTTCCTATCTTAGATCACGTGGAAACTTCCGCAGAATTATTTATTGTCGATGAATACACACAGGAATCAATCGAAAAATTGACCAATTATATTTAGTCGTAATTAATTCATTTTGTTTTATTTAGATAAGCCTTGTGAATATAATTGGGTCGTTAGTTTAAAATTTGAAATTTAAAAAAAAAAGATAATCTAACCTTCTACTTTTAAAAAATATTATTGTAATTACAAGATTGATTCAAACTAATTGATACAATTTCACTCAATATAAGGTTTATAATTTTTTATACAGTTTTTATCTTTATTTTACATGTTTCTCTTGTTATAAATGGTATGGCCAAGGTCAGATATTGGTGAAAGTAAGTGTCCATCGAAATCAGGAAATGATCTTTAGCTTTATAAATTTATTAAAACATCACTGATCTTTTCTTGATTTCGGGTTTCATCTGGCCAAACTGTAGACTGGCGTGGGGCGATAGGTCAAAGCCGAAATAAAATACAAGGACGTTCTTGTTTGCGTTTTCCAAGTTTTGGACTCCATGTTGATGTTATCCTTGGGCCTCGGATAACTTATCCTTTAAACTTCATACTACGTTCGGTTAAACTCGTTGAGTATAACATTTTTCTATGACACTGTCGCATTAACGATAAATCAAGTCTTACATCAGTAAGCTTGTAATGCAGTAGAATTTATCATGAAATTTATCACGAAGTTTCAGCAGAAGAAAAAAAAATAGATCCCTGTTAGACAACAGTTTGTTTTTTTTTACAAAATATGCAGCTCACAACTTAGTCTGGGAGGCCGAATGCTGAGCACAACTGATGCTCCCTCGTTTTCTTTCTCTGTACCATATCTGCCGTGCGAGTGTACATAAATAAACGGCTCATTGAGGAACGGTGTTTTCATAGCGCCTTGTATGTTAAAACGCTCTTGCATCCTTGTAAGTGACATTAAAAACGTTCTTAAGCATCCAAATGGTGAGTCTTGTTTTCCTTCCCTAATGGCCTAGCCAACTCAAGCAACCGTTTCGGCCCGGCGCCGTGCTGAGGCTGAGAAGGGTTTCCATGGTTCTAAAGAATGATTCACTAAACAGGGAACAGGCTTATCTCGGCCATTGACCGTGACATCAAATAGTCATGTCGGCAATGAAAAATTAAAGGTTGAGATAAATTACTTTTGAATTAGGCCTGACAGTGACATACTAAATGGAATCAAAATGGGAGTTAAAACCAAGTCATTGAATATAATTTGAAATTAAAGATATTAGCTTTCTATAAATAATTTCTATTGCCATAACATCCAGTGAACAATGAAATATTTTTTGGTTGTTGCGACTATTGAAAGAAACAAAGATTGAACAAAGAATGATTTCGTAAGCTTATATTTTTTAGGAGTCGACTTTGTCCAATTAATATTTACTACCGTGGACCGATAGCTCTGCTTGTGACATTTATTGACTTGATTGGCTCAACTTTTGTAGCAGACGTGAAACCTGGCCATTGCCCTTTTGTTCCCTAAAACAACTCAAACCGGATATCAACTGAAATATTTGACCTAAAAAACTTACGTCGATAAAACTTTGGTTTTTATTTTTTAAAGTTAGATAAGACTAAGAGAAACATATTTTTAAAAAATCTAGTTTAAATTTTTGTCAACAAGTTATTTCCCTTAACATATAGTTTCTATTGTTCTAATTACAGGTTCCGATAATCAGTTCGATGATTAGGCTCGTTTCATATTGATCTTTTATCATCATCATCATTGGCCTTCTTTAGTCGTAAAACGACTATGATTCATCTCTAAAATGGATGACATAAATTGGAAAAATTGCATTTCCGGCAACAACTTTAAAGCTTGCTTTGAGAAGTTTAACAGTAAAATTACAACATACTAACAGACAAGCCATTTTTGAAATTTTAAATTGAACCACTGTATCTTGGACCATGTTTTTTGAACCCTGTGGCTTGGACCCTGTCTTGTACCATGTGTCTTGAACCATGTTGTCTTGTAACTTGTGTCTTGGACCCTTTGTCTTGGTTCCTACTAGTTTTGAACAAGATTTAATGAAAGTTTCAAAAAAACCACACATTCCACGGCAAGATACTTCACGTTCACCACCTTTACCTATACCTTAGTCTGTTAAACCGTTGGGACACCACATATGATCCTCAGACCGTATTTCTCCATTCCTGAATAGAATATCTTTCAATGACAGGCCCGCCCATTCTGTTATGTTGTCTTCCCACCGCTTTCTCTGTCTGCCTCTTCTTCGTTTTCCTCTTCTTTGTCTTTGCGGGCCCCGAGGACCTTGTGATACTGCAAAAAGGGCAATCATAATACACAAATATCGTAAAAGTACTTCTAGTACAAAAACAAGAACCTGCACTACGCCCATGTGGCAAATCCCTTTCATAGGATGCAGTCAGGTGGCAAGGAATTCTTGAAACTGTCAGTGCACTTGAGACGTATATACTCCTTAATCCTCACATCACCTCAGCCCCCCCTCCGTCCCATTCTCTTTGTATATCTCTCCCCCCCGACCCCCATGCCAACATGGTCCACAAAAGCAGGTTGAACTTTTAGTGATATTATTTGTACAACCTTTTCGGACGCTCCTACAGAGTTGAAGAGAATCTACATCCTTGCATGCCCCAAACCTCCCACAGGACTAGGGAGAGGGCAGCTGACAGGGTATGAACCCAAGGACTACATTGACGACTGTCCAGCGAGCGCACCGAACGACCATGCAGCTATCCTATGTACATTAGTCATGGCCGGATCTATGGGAAGGCGGGGGGGGGTACAGCTCTTGGAACTACACAAGAAAGGGGCCTCCACAAAAGAGATAAAAATATATCTGAATTTCGACTTTTTTTTTCTTTAGCATTTTTTAAATATTTTTACGGCTACCAAAAAATGTGCTTTAGAAATGAGTACTTCTATCATGCTCGGAATAAGTAAATACAGTCCCGAATATACCACTAAGCGTCTACAAAAGGCCTTATCCTCCAAAAACTAAAAAGTATACACTTTTTGAAACTATAATATGCATATTATTGATATTAAATATGTTTTTTAAAAGGAAAATGAGATTAAATTTAAAAGAATTCATTTCTTTCTTTTAAAATATGCGATGTTTTAAGGTATAAGTATTTTCATTCATAAGTGGATCTTTATTATAGCTTTTGAAAAATTATAGGGGAATTCTCCACGAGGCCTACTTAAATCCGGTCCTGACCTTACGTACACATGTACAGATGTAGCCCTATTTGTTGACCTGTTCATGTTTTTAACATACCCATAGAGGATTGAGAAGATATTTTTTATGTATATATAAAGAAGGTATAGATAGAGCTTTGTAAGGCATAACCGGCTCAACAAGTTTAAAAAAAAAATACCAAAAGTTGTTGATACTACATTTAGAATTACTGGCTCAACGAGGGAAAAAAAAACAAAAGTTATTGATACTACATGTGATACTACCGTTTAGTTTTTAGCATGGTCTAAAAATAGGTAGGTTTGGGTGACCAGGTATCCGGATCCGTGTTTGTCAAAAAGGCAGTCGCCTTGAGTCTCAGAGGGAGGCATTTTTTTTTTTTTTGAAAGGTCAGAAATTGGGGATATACAGATATGTAATTTGTTCAGGTTTCTCAAAGCCAGGTATGCGCCTTGGAACAGTTTATCCGGGAACTTAATGATATTCTTTTTTTGTACTTTAGATTTTCTATTAACCCAATTAAAATGTATTTAATTAGGTTAAACGTATGCTGTACATTTACATTGCAGTAAAGTTAGTAGTTCACGTAGGACATTGTATTTGTGAGGAGAGATAGGCACGCTTTATCACAACTGGAGAATAAGAGTCGCTTTTTGTTTTTCTACAAAGGTTATATTAACTCACTCCGTCTGTCTGTCTGTCTGTCTGGGTGACTTCTTTTACCCTTTCTCCCACTTCCCATTCTCGGATCAAGTTAAAATTTAACAAAACTATTCATTGCGGATGAGAACACACAAATCAATAAAAAAAAATTAAATAATTAACTTTGTTGCATTAAAAGGGGATAAACCTTGCAGTATTGAGAGATATTACTTCGATAGAGCCGTGTTATCCCTTTAATCAATATAAGATTTCTTGTTTAAAAAAGTTTTTTTTTATTCCAATTTTTTCTTTTGCTTTTAAAGAGCCACAAACTAGAGGGTTAATTCTTTATGTCTGTATCAGGGGCGTAGCTAGGAATTTTCAATCGTTTGGGGCCCCGAGGCTTGACCTCTTTGGAACCCCCTGCATTTTGCGTAATATTTAATTTTAATGTAAAAAACACTCATCCCCCCCCCCGTGAAGGCCCGGGGGGGTTTTAAAATTCTCCTCCCCCCTCTTCCCCCCACCCTAGCTATCCCACTGGTCTGTATCATCTATATCACTATCGAAGATGACCATCCACCTCAAAATAAAATTCAGATCACAAAGAAAGTCGAAAACTTCATATCAATAACCTTGAACTCTGGTAGCGCAACTAAAACATTTGGACGAATGAAATTATTTTCTGTATCGTATTCTACTGTATCCTGGTTTGAGGTGCAGTATATAATGTTATAGCTGCTGGGAGGAGGGTATGTCACTCTAAACTGTTTTTAAAAATAATAATAAAAGGGGGAAGAGTTCTATGAATATTGAGAATGCACTTTCAATATTGTCATGATGTTGTTTTTTTTTTTTTATACCAAAGAATAAACAAGTGATATAAACAAGCAATTTAACGAGAAAAACATTTTAAGAAAATATACTTTACAATGCCTCCATTATTAAACTTCAAATATAATTAAAAGATTTTTGAAAAATTAATTAAAATAATTTTTGGATCAATTCAGGTATCGAACCAAATAACACCATTAGCTGCTAGAACTGTTATTCGGCCCTCGATGAAGGTATACCTTTACGATTATTTATTGGTATGTCCATTATATCGACATCTAGATCTGATGTAGAACTCTTAAGATCTAGAATCTATGTGTAATCAGTGGCGTAGCATCCATGGCGCGAAGGGGTTCAGTGAACCCGGGCCCACGACAATTTAGGGGCCCACACCCGATGGTGTAACAACCATGGGGGTAGGGCCCGATTTACCTCTATACAACATACGCTCTAGCTTAGGGCCTATAAGAAATATTTAGTAGTTACAATATCTGAACTTATATGGGGCCCCATATCTCAAATAGGAGAAGGCCTATTGGACTCTAAAACAATTGAGAAGAGTTCTGAAACCAAATATTATTTTCCTAGTCACCTTTTACCAACCTTTACTCATACTGATATTTTTCTATTGTATGAAAAAAAAGTGGGACTATAACTGACAATATATAATAGAATCTAATTGGTCCACTTAATTTCTCCTCCCACTTCCGATTTTTTTAGAGCATTGAATTATAGTTCTGTAACAAAACAAAGTAACAAACATGCATATTGAGCACAATGTACCACTTACAAATGAGCGTTTTTTTCTACATTTATTTTTCGATTTTTTTTTCTACTGCGATTCTCAAAGTCTTAATCTAAATGTGTGGGGTATCGTATCTTTTCAAGCAACAAATCAATTGTATTTGCATTGTAGTAAGGGCCTTTAAATTCATACTAGAATATTTTTCAAGTTAAACATTATTCAAAAGGTTCTTTTTTAATAGAATGAATGAGTTGTAGATGTCAGGAGAATGCGTTTCTGCAGTGAAGAGTGCAAGAAAACGCTTTTGGCGTCGGCGCTTCGCCCCGGGCCCCACTAGGAGAGCTTACAGAGCTCGCCTAGACAACCTAGCTGTCAAGAAAAATGCTTCAACATAGCTTTTTTTTTCGAATATTTTTTTTGGCGGAAATCCTCTAAACCTTAATCTAACTATGTTGGGTATCTTATCTTTTGAAGGAACTAATCGGCTGTATTTGAAATTTATTAAAAGCCTGTAAATTTATATTAGAATATTTTGCAATGAAAAAAATATTGAAAGGGTCATTTTTTAATAGGATGAATACTGAGCTGTAGATGTCAGGGGAATGCATTTCTACAGTACAGAATGCAAGAAAACGCTTCGCCCCGGACCCCACTGGAAGAGCTTGCAGCGCTTCTCCAGACCCACTCTCCCACTCCAAAATTCTGGTTCCGTTAGTGCCTTCAGGTAGGCCCGTATTGGTTCAACAAAAGCAGCCGCTTGCACATTATATTTACTCTGCTTAATGGTACTTAAACACGGTCGCAAGTTGTTAATTTTTGTCAGTTTTGTTTATGAACTTGCATAGGAATGATTTTAGTGAATGTACCAATATATACAAAACTACTGAATTTCTTTGTCAAACAAAATATTTGTCGTATTAGGGGGGGGGAAGGAAGGGGCCCATCAATGCATTCTTGAACCCGGGCCCACGGGTACCTTGCTACGCCACTGTGTGTAATCTATATTACAATTATACGTACAATTATAAACAATGCTTATATTCTTTAATAAAATTAAAGCAACTTTAAACAGATAATTACGTTAATACAGCTGACTACGCCATGTTGGCTCTAGACCTAGATATAGTCTCCAGCCAAATTTAATTTTTTTTTTATTCAAAAAATTATAACGGTGAAACTAGAGTTTTCCCCGTTTGGCCAACAAGCTTTTAATTCTTTTCTCAGTGATATATATCAATTGTAAAATTTCTAGGAAAACTGTGAGCTAGGTTCCTGGATCAAGGTTTCTGCTAGTCCCATGAAGAAGCGTGGTCGAGAGGCTAAGTGCGACTTGAGCTTGGCTCGCTTGACTACCTAGAAGGGGGGCTCGAGGTTCGACACCCGACTCGGGCAGAGTTGTGTTTACCGAGCGCCCAAAGGCAGCACGGAAAACCAACTCCTAGATACCCCCTCCCCCCCCCCACTGGTCCACAAATGAGATTGGACCAAAGCGCTCTGAGCATGCTATAAGCATGAAAGTAGCGCTATATAAAAGCTAAAATAATAATAATTAGATGAATCGCAGAAATGGGAATCAAATTGGAGCATGTCTTTCCACCCAGAAAAATGTCAGTTATTAAGAGTAACAAAAAAAAACTAAAATTAATTCCACTTATCTTATTCATGGTAAACCAGTAACACAGACTAAAAACGCAAAATACTTAGGTGTTATAATAAATGAAAAACTGTCATGGAATCCCCATATTGATGAAACTATAAAAAAAAATCAAACAAAGCATTAGGGTTTATTAAAAGAAATTTCTATAAATCAAATAAGAACATAAAACTAAAATGCTATTTAACCTTGGTTAGGCCAATAATAGAATATGCATCCTCTGTTTGGGACCCCTCAACTCGAGAAAACATTTAGAAACTGGAATAGACACAAAATAGAGCAGCGAGATTCATAACAAACGAATATTTACATTTCACTAGAGTAACACCTTTAGTAAAATCACTAAATTTAGAAAGCCTTCAGGATAGAAGACTTAAGAGTAAAGTAGCAATTATACACAAACACTGAACCATAATCTCCAAATACAAAAACAAAACTTAATAAAATACCCAGAATGACACAAAGATAAAGGCACATTCCTCGTCCCATATGCTAGGACTAATCTGTACAAATGCTCATTCTTCTCTAGTGCCATTAGAGCATGGAATGGTTTGCCTGAGCTGGCCAGGAAAACCAGTGACTTGGCAGAATTTAAGTCACTGGTAAATATGCATGACTGAATGCATGACGCGTAGGACGTAATCATCTTCTTTTTTGAAGTAATGTCTGTATTATATAAGATATAAGATAAGATAAGATCTTACTTGAATAGAGTTTTTGTAGAAAGATGTGTTATTTATAATTAATTTCTTGTTCAATAAACTAATTGCAGTCTGTAATGTAACCCTATTTTATTTATTGTAATGTTTCAAGTTATTTCCAGTAAGCTTTGCGTGAGTTCTATGACAGTCAGTGGCGTAGCATCCATGACGCAAAGGGGTTCAATGAACCGTGCCCACAACCATTAGGGGCCTTAAGTCTGTGGAGTAGCAACAATGGCGCAAAGGAGTTCATTGCACTTGGGCCCATGAGTCTTGACTAGTTGGGGTCCACGTGAGAACTTACGGATGACACCAAGTGTCAAAGTCCTGATAATCACGAATAAAAATTTCGACAGCTGCTAATTATTCAATTTTCTCAAAGCTCAATCTATTTCTTTTTCTTTATTTTTTTTTAATGTCTTGAATAAATAGTTGTATAACTGTAAAGTATTAACTAAATATAAAAAATCGGCCCGGGCATTTAAAAAATAAAAACCATAAAAAATCATCATCTTATTTGGAATAACGTCTGTATAAGATAAGTAAAGATAAGATAAAGTGTTCACTGCGTTGCAGATTTCTTTGACTTAGAGTGTGTTTTGTTTTTTGCTCACAGTATCTCAAGATGGGCACGTCTTGAATCCAATAGGAAGAGCTTAGGCTATAGCACACTCAGACACCTTTACCCGGAAAGTCATCAAGGAATGATGTTTTAAAAAATAAAAAGATTTATATACCTTGATGTACTAAAGCTGCTTATACAAATTATTTGTTGCCCCTCAAAGGAAATGTGTTCTGGCATATGGAATTATAAGCCCGTCTTTATTTTAGTGTGTTTCCTTTTTTTTAATTAGATTTTGTTTTTGTATTTTGGAGATTATGGTTCAGTGTTTTATGTATAATTGCTTCCTTAATATTGAGTCTTCTGTCCTGAAGGCTTTCTAAATTTAGTGATTTTTAATATTAAGTTTTCTCTCCTGAAGGCTTTCTAAATTTAGTGATTTTACTAAAGGTGTTACACTAGACAAGTGTGAATATTCGTTAGTTATGAATCTCACTGCTCTATTTTGTGTCTGTTAGTAGGGTTTAGTCCCCTTAAATAATTGTTCCAGCTATTTCTCCGTCACATTTTCAATTCAATTTGATGCTTTAAACAATCTATATATATATATATATAATCCTCAAAGTAAAAGGTCAAACAAGTAAAGTTCAAACAACAAGTAAATGGGAAGATCCCATGGCACAGCATGGTGTGAATGGAAAATGGTGCATCCCACGATCTTCAGTCTTAGAGATTAAACAAAACAACGCTAAGAGATAAAAAAAAAACACTTGTGAAAATATTGTAATACTTATATAGGTTATGGCGGAAATAGATATGAATACATAACTTTTACAAATTTTCCCTTCATAAAACTCTCTTATTGGCCAGTCTATATTAATTTATGTCTATGCATAGACATAAATAAATATAGACTGGAAAAAGGAAGTAACTTCATGTAACTTGAAAACATGTATTTATTTATTGTTTCTCAAAGAAAAAAAAATTTGAATACACAATTTACCAATTATTCAATTTATTATTGAATAATTCCGTTTGATGTTAAATAAGGGAAATAACTTCTACATTATTAATTGATAGCCTATATTTATTAGGAAGGAGTTCTTCCTCCTAGATAAGCCATGCTTTTTTTTATATAAAGGATTTTTTTTATTTTTTATTTTGCTTCTTCGGTTTGTTTATTTTATTACTTAAAGAATGTGAACAGGATCTCAAAAAGGGAAGACTAAACAAAGAGGAAGATTATAGAGTTTCAAATTTCATTGTGCAAACTCTCAATGACACTGAAATCAAAGATACTGAAACAAATCTAAGGTTGACAACGAGGACGGGTGTTACTTTACAGGACACCACAAAAGACATAATAACAAGGTGTGCCTTTAGCGCAGCTTCTTCATAAGTCCCATAGACTAGGGATGAACTTCAAAAGTCCCATAGACTAGCGATGAACTTCAAAAGTCCCATAGACTAGGGATGAACTTCAAAAGTTCCATAGACTAGGGATGAACTTCAAAAGTCCCATAGACTAGGGATGAA
>JADKLZ010000687.1:36037845-36053684 GCA_021533235.1 Biomphalaria straminea | reverse complement strand
GTGGGGGTGGGGTGGGGTACGAAGAATAGTCAAAGGTATCAAAGGGAAGACACCTGTCACTTGAGATAACCCCACACAGACAGTTGTGTCCCTTTCTTTGAAACACTTTATATTGTGTGTTATCTACCTTTGCTCTCGACCTAATTTATCTCTGTGTCGCAGCCTTGATTATATAGTTGATTGTTTTTGTTGGAAAAACAGATTTCCTAATAATAATGAAAGAAAAAAAAAAGATGTTTCCTTTTTACCCACTGTGTTCTTCTAAAGTTCAAATTCTTTGCCGATAACCTAGATTAATGATACATTCTTCAAATGTTTCACATTTAATTACTTTACATTGTATTGTCTAAGTAAGGTATGGACCCCCATTTTAGATCACGTGATCTATCGGGATGTTCGTGTAAAGGTTATCTGTGTGTCTGACCGATAATTAGACGAGCATCCTGAAAATACCAAACCTCAAAATCACACTCTTTGTCGGGATTCGAACTCTAGAACCCTTGTAACGGGAGTCAAGCGTTGTACTTCTCGGCCACCAAGCCCCCTTTTTTTTTTCTTTGGCTTTCTTTCCTTTTTTTTTTCCCTCTCATCATTGGTTCTTTATTTTTTCGTTGTCTATATCTTTTTTTTTTTCTCTGATCTTGTCAGTTGTTTTTTTTCTATCTATATATCTTTTCTCTCTATTCTCTCCTCATCCATTCTCTATCTCTTTCTGTCAAAGATTCGTGTGAATAATTATAACCTAAGGTATCTTCATAGCTATTTCTTTTATACACAGTTTCTTGCCATATAGATTTAGCCAGCATCAGTTTTGAGATGCGACTACACTTCAGAATATAAACGTTAAGTCTGTACCATGGTTTCATGAAAACAAGGTTTATTAAACACATATTATTGTGTACAACATTCTAATGATTCTACCCTTAAACTATAGCGACACTTATTTCTGTTTAAGTTTAAACATAACTATTTTCTTTCCATTGGATATTTTCTAGTTTCATATAAAATGAAAGCATATGCATATAAAGTAGCATTTTCGGTGTATCAATTGTACACAATACGGAAGTGTTGATAAACTTACCTGTTACCTGTTACCTATCCCTTAGTCTGGTGGACCGTTGGGGCACCAAGCGAGACTCGTAGACCATCTCTCTCCATTCCTCTCTATCCTTTGCCCTGTTTAAAACCTCTTTCAATGGTAGGCCCGTCCATTCTTTGATGTTGTCTTCCCCACCGCTTTCTCTGTCTGCCTCTTCTTCTTTTTCCTGGTACTGTTCCCTGGAGGAAGGTCTTTGCGAGTCCCGACGATCTTGTTACATGGCCATACATTTTAAGCTTTCGTTTCTTCACAGTAGTTAGCAGGTCATCATGGGGTCCGATCGCTGCAGTAACCCCGTCTCTTATCTCATGATTTGTGATGCGGTCTTTAAATGTGATGCCTAGGATCCTTCTGTAGCATCTCATTTCCATTGCTAGGATCTTCCTATCAATTTATGATAACATTTTTAACTACACTGTAAAAAAACAATTAAAATGTCATTAAAGAGCATATTATTGACATATCCTTGAGAATGAGAATCCTAAATTAATTGTCTTCCTAATTACCATACGAGGCGCGGTGGCCGAGTGGCAAAGCGCTTGGATTCCGAATCGTGTGTGTCCCTGGTTTGAATCCTAGTGAGGAAAGGAATTTTTTAATGTCGGTATCTTAAGGGCTCCAGTTCCTGACATTAATTGGGGGAAAATTAAAGGCGGTCGGTCGTTGTGCTAGCCACAGAAACATCATCTTCTATATTGGTCGCTTGTCTCAAATACCCTATACTACTTACATCGTACGGTATATCTATAATCTATATAATATTAACATATATTTACCAGCTCTTTTGTTTTCTGCTGACAAATTGCGCGCAGTGTCTTACATAAATACAAGCTGCTTAGTCAAATTTGTCACCTACAGTGGCTTTCTTTTGGTCTACCTTTTTTACCAGCCCGTTGTCAAGGATGTGAATATTTTAATTTATCAAAACTAATTAAGGAAATGGAATCATTACATTACAATTTCCTTCAAAGATTATTAATGTGGAATTACTAAATGAAATAATTTTTTATGTTATTGGCAGACACAATGCTTGCTTTATTTTTTTTTTATTTATTAAATTATTTTTGTTTTTATGAAGTATGACAATTTAAATTCAAATTGTCTTCATTATAAGTGATGTTACTAAGGTCGTAAAATAGGTTATCTCAAATGCGCATAAAAAATATAAGTAACCTTATACCCGTAAATGATTTTCCACGTCATTGGTCTTTTTTTTTTCCATGTTTGTATTTATTTTGTTTGTTCCATCTTCTTTTCCCGCTCTTAGGGGCCACCTTTATATATTTTTTAAATATTATTAACATGCAGACTCTTTCACTTTTGGAACTATTCCGTAGCAGTTGGCATAACCTTCACCTTTATGTTATATCACTTCCTGCTTTCCTTTAACCCCGAGTGCCATTATTTATGTTTAGACAAATAGTTGACCCTGCCTCATTAAATCGGCAAGACATTGTTAAAAAAAAAAAAAAAAGCTGCCTAACAATCCGATTCCGGGATGTTCCGGTTTCATCAAATTGGGAAACTTTTGCCTTTTCCGGAAACAAATAGAGTCTAGTATGAGCATTATTTTACAAGGCCACCGGAAAAAGTTTTCACGTCTGCAGCGTTCGTATTTCATCAAATGTCAAAGCTCAAGGAACAGAAGTCCAGGGTCACTAGCCTATGTATTAATGACTTCCCGGCGAATATTTCGTTTCCCATGGTGTCCCCCTTTATGGGCAAAGTATTGGTTGCTTATAAAAGCCAGTCTACTTACAACCGCCTTGTCATTATCCGTTTTGTCAGTTGCTAAACACACAACTAAACAGAGAGTTGTTTTTACAAACACGATGTCGTCTACACGTTTATTCTGAAGACAGTTGAAACAATTTACATTAACGTCGCGTGTGTTTTAATAGACAAGTGTATGTTTGAATTTCACGGCTGGTAGATATGTAAGATTTAATACTTACTACAAAATGTAGGTTACTATTTATTAGTATGAATATTATGTGTTTGAATATATTTCTAACGTCAGATTTGAATATTCTAACCTAGTTTACATCAGCGCTTTAACCAGAAAGATTAGAGCAGGATGGTCTTGTTAACCTTGGTTTGTTAATCACCTAGGAGAAGGAAAACTCTGAATCCAAACCTCAGCTGGCCTGTGGCTAAACACAGACATGCGAAGACTTAAGAAGCAAGCCCTGGGAAAAGCAGTCAGAAGCCGATGTCCCTGAGGCAGCTTGTAGAGTAGCCTACTGCTACACTGTAGCAGACCCTGCTGACCCCAAACTGTATCGGGTATCGCCGTTCATTTGAATCCAACAGCTGCGTGGAGGGAGGGGGTGTTGTATGGGCGACAACGTTCTGACCTTAGCCAATGCCCAGGTTTTCCTCTCGTTCACCACGAGCTTAGCAATACTCTTACGACTGAATGAATACATGTAGTGTCTACCACTTTTGAAACATATTTTACCTCAATACATATGGGAATGAGTAACTGCTATTAGGGGAACACAAAAGTAATCCTACATGACACATATAGAAAATAGGAGTCTAGAGTAGATTTTTTTTATTCGATGATTCAATCGATAGTAAAATGTTTAATGCCGTTTGTTACAAGTTCTATAAACTTTTTTTTTTTAATTTGATACGTAACTTTAACATAAGTAAATATTTGAACTATCTGAGTAATAAATGCAGCACATAAAAACATTTATAGCTGCCAATATTACTATATTTTGAAAACAAAACGCCATATTGCAACGATACATTCTTAGTGCTTGGTTTCCTTGATGTTTGATCAAAAAAAAAAGTTGGCAAAAAGAAAGTCTCACATCCAGACCTATATATTTTAAGTCCATGGTCTCACACCAATCAAGTTGTTTTTTTTCAAAGTGTTACACGTTATGTCAAGGAGTCAAAAAAAAAATGTAAACCCGTGTATATTAAAAGACATTTGACTATCATCTAGAATGGCCCACATCTAAGCTAAAAATGAACATTAATGGTGAACTAGGAGGCTATGGTTTTAAACATTCAGCGAACGATGCGATGAAGTTCATCGCTCTATTTTCATATGAACTAGTTCAAATAATTTGAGCTTCTAAGAATGCTATTTCTGATCGCTAGTCCAACCTTTAACCTTGACTTATCAACGCTAGACATTTTGTTTTTAAAGTTCTACGAATTCTTCTTTATTATCCAGAAGGGGAAAAAAAATACATATTCGAGAAAACAAAATGTACTTCGATGTGTGTATTCATGCTCCCGGATGTGCGGTAGGCCTAATTTTAAATCATAGATAAACCAAGGATTCCCCAACCACCCGACATTTTTTTTTTTAACGTGCCGGTCAGAACACGTCATACGGGCTCCTTGGAGCTTTATCCTATTTAATGCTGAGCTCAGTTAGGGAGAGCTCTCCAGTGTTGTAAGTTACTGGAACTGATTAGGTGATACGCGGGAAAGAACATTTCAACTCCTTGAATTTGTTCACTACTAACATCTCTAGTGCTTGCCGTGTTTCTGGTTTCTAACCTATGCACTGTTGGATCAAAGGAGAGAGGTGTTGGCCAGCTATACTTCAGTTTATATGCTTTCTTTCGACTGCGATCACGCCTCAAGTAAGTGGCTATGCCTGGTTGGCACGCTTCTTATGCTTACTTTACTTTGCCAAGTAGACTCTATAGGCCAGTGACTTCGAACTAAACTGCAAGCAACTGTAACGCATAGTGCCGAAAATTTATGCCAGCGTCTTATTGGTTACGTCTGCCACGGTAGTGTAGAAAATAAATGGGCGGGTCGTTCAACTTGGACACTTAGTGGCAACATTCCAGTTCAATTTTTTTCTTTTTTATTTACAGATTTGTACTTTTGAAGCCATTTCAAGTAGTTGGCTGTGGCAATATACAACCTTAGCAAGATCGCCATTTCAAATTATTGTTTGTACCTGAGAGCCCGAGAACACCCTCTTGAAGATGCCTCTCGGATTATTTAATAAGAAAGACAGGATGCTGAAAGAAAAGAGCAAGAGTACATTCGATCTGTTCAACAACAGTGAGAAGCTTCAAGTACCAGAGAGAAAGTTGTTGAAGAAGAAGAGCGGAAGCACTTTGAATCTCTTTGCCACCAAATCATCCAACATCCTGCCGGATATCTCAACTTCCCCAAGCCCGCCGGACGTTGTCGAAAGATTGACCAAAGCTGACAAAACCAAGAGCAAAAGTCTCTTTCACTTAAGCGAGTCGGTCAAAATTAGGAGCAAAAGTTCGCAGAATCTCATGGATAGCAACAACAATAGCCTGGCACAGTTTAAAGAGAAGGTTCGGTTATCTACGCCAGTCAGCCCGTTCCGGAAAATCAGCACAGGTAGCAGCAGCAGTAGGTCTAGCAGTAGCTCGGATGACGGCGTGGCCGGAAAGAGCAAAGTCAGCGCGCCATCCAAACTTCGCGCGTCCAAAAAACGTGCTCTTGGTGCCAGCACTGAAAGTATAGAGAGCACTAGAGAGAAGAGAATGGCAGATATCGTTCAACTTGGTAAGTACATGGAATTGTTTGGTGCTTATTAATTGATATTACTTTAAGCTAACAAGCGTTTCGTTTCAGTCAATTAATTAATTTTTTTAACGTTTTTTTTTCTATTGCCAAATTTAAAAAAAAATGGTTAATTATAAAGTACAAGTTAGCATAGTTTTAAAAAAGTCAATTTAGGCTTAGTTTTTCAAACAAATTATAAAACATTCTTTGATTGGTTGGGGGAAAAAAAGAGGGGAATTGAGAAGGACATTTGGGGACAAATAAAAATCTTTCAGACCTTCTAATAGGCCTTTTTTAAGTTTTTATGCCCTTGCATATTTGTTATTACATTTATGTAAATAATTTCACTCATTATGATAGAAAAATTATTTTATGCAACCCTGTCACAGAGAGTTTTTTTTTTACTCATTTGCATTTCTATTAAAGTAAAGCAGATTGCGTAATCAATCAATATTCTTCTCACACTATTTGAGAATGTTGTTTTCTCATTTACAGATAATTACATCGAGTACCTCAAGAAGTCAGATGATTGTAGCATCGTCAACATCTCCAACCGTCTTTGCTGTGCCCAGGTCCTCAGACTGGTGCTCTTGAGACAGCAGCGTATGTTGGACAATGACGTCCACCACACCAGCACCCAGGAAAAAAATGCGTTCATCAACTACAGGAACAACTTGAAAAGCAACGCCGACAGAAGCCCAGCGGGTCTCGGCTCTGACCAAAGCCTTCCACTCAACAATGACAATTCTGCTCGCACGCTGGACAATGCCCCACTCGACAACAGAAATCAGTGGTCAGCTGAGCATAGCAGCAGCCCCGCGAGCTCACCAGAAAGCCAGCGCGGGGATCGCCTCTTCACTCGCAAGGGAAGCAACAGGAAGTTTAAGCGAACCCCGCCTGGACAGTCCGACCTCCACAAAAACATGGCTCGAAGTAGTAATATCAACAGTTACCATAGCGACACCAGCCTTCACGAAGATGATGAAACAAACAGCACCGATGAAAACCTGAGCAAGAAGTGGAACTCCATGTCATCGACAAGCCTTGCTGACAGTACTTCTGATCTGAGCCCCAGCGCGGGTCAAAATGTCAATGACGTCTCAGCTAGTCAACACAAAAATCGGCCGCTATCCATAGCAGTATTCTCCAGCGATGTGGAAATCTATTGACGAACAGTTTTTTCTTAAGACGGAATCCTTGCGAATAGATCTAGTTGCAAGCTTGCATAACGACTGGTACCAAGAAAAATAAAAAAACGTGAGTCGACATTTTAATGAGACAAAGTTTGTTTTTTTTTAAGTGAGAGTCTTTTTCGTAATTTTGTGACTTAGTTTATAGATTGAAATCCAATGACATGTATTTTGAATGCTTATTTATTCTAGTATCTAAACATGGATCTATGCATTATAAGATTCATGTTGGAACAAAGAGCTTACACTATTTAATGTATCTTAGTATTATGGTTTGTTTGATTTTACCATCATTATCAATGCGCATGTATTTATAAATCATCCAGTTCCCACGAACTTATAATGATAATATCGTGTGTTTTTTTTTTTGTTTCAAATAGATTTTAAATCATTTGCTAGTTATGCATAATGTAATCTAGTTAATTTATTTATTGAGGCTGTAATCTATTAATATGATGTACATGTAGAGTTGTATTCTTACCAAAAACAAGGAAGATGTTTGTAGTATTTACTTTAAAATTTTGTGTACTTTACGCTAAACAGAGCTTTTTCTATGTGTCCTCTTTAATGTATATAGATGCTTTGATATTGTGCCAACTCAAATGTCATTTTTGTATTATTTATTGCCAACTACTATTGTATGCATGAGATAACTTACAAAGCTATTAATGTACAGGATTGTGTGTCAGAGATGCGCTGTGCAGTGATAAACATTACCATTAACCCGAAGTCTTTCAAAAGAACTCCACACCATTTTTATGTTGTACACTCAATGAGTCCATTCATTCATAGTTGGCAATAGCATTCTCTGTGTTCATTCTTTCGTTATGTTAACATGTTTAGAAAATTAGCTCTTTTTTTTTTTCAAATAAAATTTTAATTGATATTTTTTAAGATTGAAAAATACTTTAAAATTTTTATTGGGATAATAAGCGAGGATTAACAAATTTGAATGTAAATACATAAGATTATATAAATATCATTTTTATTAGACAATACTAGATAAAAGTGCATGTATTTGCCAGAATTTTATGCAGCTGTTTGTTCATTTATCGCGAAGAAGAAATTGGCCACAATTATGATTTTCTATTTATACAGATCTCGATGTTTTTTAATGATACATTAAAGTATTAAAAAGCACCGAGATCTGTATAAATAGGAACTTTTGAAATGAATTTAGCTAATTACCATTTGTGTTTAAAAACAAGCTAACGATTTTTTGTTATCACTAGATGCCGATCGTTAACAAATAGTCTGAGTTATTAATAAGGCAAAGGTAAAAAGAAAAACTTTAAAATTATAGAAGATCTCGTTGATTTACATTGGTTATTTCATAGTGTGTAGGTTGTACCAAAGAAAATTAAGGTGTGTAGAGGGAGATTACTATATTTTTTTTTGTGAGCTCTTGATGTAATAAAATTTTGAAACAATCCGATAATTGAGTGTTTAATGTGTTTGTGTCACGTGTTTCCGTTTGTATTATGATTTATTAATATCTCCTTCCTTTTATTTTATGTATACATTTCCTTCTTCCATTTGGAGAATAGATAATCTGCATAAATTTAAAATATAAAATATGATTATAATAATAGTAATAATAATAGATTAAGGACTACGCGTTGACCATTCCACGATTTAGGTAATCTACTAATGGAAAAATACTTGTACACTAACATTACAAATCTAATATGAACGACCATAACCATAGAGATTAGGCTATAACCACTGCTACAAAAGGGATATTGCTTAATTAACAAAATGTCTCGGAATACTGAAAGTAGGCAAATGGTTCAATAATGTACAAGATAGGCCTATATAGCCTACAAAAAAGCAGCAACAGATTTATATTCGGATGATAGACCGACAAGCCAACAAAAAGTTACAAAAAATCTGGTCCATTTTTATTTTTCTTTTATTTTTTAAAAAAATAGTATATATTCGTAAATATATTAAACTTATGTTTAGTGACAATAGTCACTATTTGAATATTAACTGATAATCCCATTCAAAGAGGCAACCTATTCCAAGACCAAAAAATCTGGCAAATTTATTCAAATAAGATTTTCAAGAGGAAGTAATGAAAGTAAATAAGCGTTCTGTCATCAGTGGCGTAGCTATGAATTAGCAATAATTTCGGCTTGACCTCTTTAGGGAGCCCTGCATTTTGCATAGTATTTTATATTTAAATGTAAAAAAAAATAATAATTCGAACACTCATTTGGGTGACCCCTCAAGTGGGCGCCGGGGGGATTTTCAAATTCTCCCCCTCCCACCCTAGCTACGCCACTGTCCGGCATGCTTCAAATGTATCATGCTCATAGGCGAAGAGCATGGAATGGGTTGCCTGAGCTAGCCAGGAAAACCAGTGACTTGGCAGAATTTAAGTCATTGGTTAATATGCATGACTGCATGCATGACGCTTAGGATGTAATCATCTTCTTTTTTTGAAGTAACGTCTGTATTGTACAAGATAAGACAAAGACTGGCTAACCAGACAATATTTAATTGCTCTTTTTTTTTTAAATACCGACGGTTACAAATGGTTGTTAAAAAATCTATGAATTCGATTTATACCCCCTGCCCATCACCCCCCCCCCCTTTAAAAGAATACTTCAATTATAATCTAAATGCAAATTTTGCAATAAAACTCCCATCTTTCAGACATCATATATCCGTACACCAGAAAGAGACTATTATTCTATCTCTGTTTATGACTTCCGGCTTAATCTGGACATTGGACAAAACAAATGAATATAGTCAATGTCAAGGACGCTGAATTGAATTTCACCGTTGCCAAGTTCATTGCCAACTATATATAAATAGAACTGAATTCATTTTTTTTTTCAAAGCATAGCAGGACAGATCATCATATAGTCTTCTTTATTATCGCTAGCTATTTGTAAAATACATTAAAAATGTAAAGTTACCACTTTCAGCCACCTTACGCTCTATAGGGCAGATGATGTTTTAGTCATCTATTTACGTGGCACATAGTTAGTTAGTATGTCATGTAGCCAGCACCACGACCAATCAAAGTGGTGTAGCTAGGGTGGGGAAGGGCTGAGGGAGAATTTGAAAATCCCCCGTTTTTTTTTTCATTAAATATTATGCAAAATGCTGGACCCGATTGAGATCAAGCCCCCCGGCCCCCAAATGATATAAAATTCCTAGCTACGCCACTGACCAATCGCTTTTACTTTTCCCCAACAAAGTCAGATTCCTGTTAGAGCTGATTGGACTCAAGAGGCGCCCTAAAGAACCCGAGATTAATAATCCCAGTCTTGGCGAGGATTCGTTTTAATCCATAACTTGAAAGTCGAATGCTTTCTCCGATATTGAGATTATTTTGCGCCACTAACGGAAGAGCAAAGACAATTAGATACTGCAGTGCTAAAATGTGCACAGAATTTTACATAGCCTTATAGCTTCCTTTACCCACAATGCGTTTCTTTTGTACACCAGATACACCAGAATGCTTGCTATTTATAGTTTTTTTCCCGCCATGTTTGAAGATCTCCACAAGGACAATGGTGTGAGTACTCTTACGTTCATTTTCGCGTGGCGAAAATCAACCACTACAAAGATCAGATAGGCCTATAAACTTTTAAGGATGATCTTTTTTTTAACAATGATATAGAGGCCTAGATCTAGTAGAGATTCTAAATAGATTATTTATGAAAAATAACACATATTTAGATGTATATTTAGACGCATATTTAAACGCATTGGCTATTTAAACGCATATTTAAACACTATGGATTTAAAAAATGAAACGTTCTTAAATGTTGGTTTGGAAGTTTGCCAGGAACATTTCATGACCTTCGTTAGAGTAGAAAGATCAGACGACCAGTAACAAGATTGTATCGACTTGACGGTCGTAACATTCTCAAGAGGTTGTCCTTACACTACAACAGAGGCAGTCATTCTGGCTTAGGATCAGGGTTATGACACGCGTGGATCTATCACGGGTCTCAAACTGATGTCTTAATCATGTCTTAGTACAGATAGAGGAGCATTCAGTGTGGTAAACTTTGAGGAAAACGTATTAAAGGGGGTGGGGCTAGTTAATGTATGAGGAAATGGGGCGGTGGCTGAGGGGTTAAGTGCTAGGCTTTCGAACCTCGGGCCCTGGGTTCAAATTTCGGTGATGGCTGGGATTTTGAATTTCTGGATATTTAGGGCGCCCCTGAGTCCACCCAACTGTAATGAGTACCTGACTTAAGTTGGTTGCTGTGCTGGTCATAATGACACCCTGTTCGTTAACCGTTGGCCGCATAAACAGATGGCGTTAACATCATTTGCCCTATACTCTTTACTAGTTGATATATGTATTATAAATATAAAAATATATTGATGTCAACTAAAACCAAAAGAGTTTGTTTTTCCCTCTCGTAGGCGTTAAGGAAAGCAGTACAATTAGCGCCATCTCAATTGCAGGAGCTGAAAATTTGAACTTTTGGTCCAAACATTATAAGACAATAAGAAAATAAAAGGTTCTCTTAAGAATTTTTATTTACAATTTTAAATCAACGTTTTAACACAAATTTTACCTCTAAATTAAATTTTTTTTTACACATTATCAAACTAGTTGATGAACACGAATGTAATAAAGAATTGAACTTACTGTGAAGGCATTTTTTTTCCTCTAATTCTGCCTTAACAACGATCAGAAACAATGTCAAATGGAAAGTAACAGTTGTCAACAGTAACAAAGCAGCAGCCGATTGAAGAAAATATCTTATTTTATATAATACAGATGTTACCTCCAAAGAGAAGATGATTACGTCCTACGTATAGGACGAGAGATATCCCTCAGAGATGATGGCGACTTATAGGCCACACTCTTCGCAAGCTTACATCCAGCATCATAAGACAAGCTCTCACACCTGGAACCCCCCCCCCCCCCCCCCAAAGGAAAGCGGAAGAGGGGACGGCACAGAAGTACAAGGCACCGAGCTACTTGGGGTCAAGTTGGGGACAGTTGGAGAGACTCGCCCTGAACCTAGACGCCTGGAGGAAGCTGATTCTACGCCTACGCACCAGATGGGACCACAGGCTGAGATGATGATGAGATGACAAATATTACAAAATATACACTTTTATTATATATAGTCTATAAGACTTGTAAACATTATTAATCTAGCCGATTTCTTGACCAATGAAAACAAACTTTGGGGATTTAAAAAAATATTTAGTTTCAATGCGATTCAATTTTAATTAATCTACACCTAGGTCTATAGGCCTATTGTATTTGATACTATTTGACTGTGTACAAATTGTTTTAGCAGTATGCTTATAAGTAACGAACCAAAATATGTTTCTCTAGTTTTAATGAAATTCCAATGAACAGTGTTTTTTTCGAACAGCAAATGTGCGAAATATTCATATAATTCGGCTTCAACAATGATCCCGTTCCCTTCCAGTATAATACATCTATTGTTTAGAGATACAATCATATTGTTTAAGGAATACGACTTAAAATGGTAAAGTTATAGAGTTTAATTGATAAGTTAATTGATTGATAATTTGATAAGTGATAAATTTTAATGCTACTGATATTTGTTTTTTACATGTTTTGAATGTTATTTCAGACTTGAAAATAATTTCATCCTAGCCCAAATGTCCAGCATGACGACGGGGATGTCAAAGGGTATGGTTTGAACCCGGGACCACGAAAACAACGAATGACAGTCCAGAGCGCATACCACAGCCGTCCATAAATATAATAAGGTAAAATGAAAATATGTTAAAACCAGAATGCTAAAATGTCTAATAATCTGTTTTCTTGGCTAATAAAAGTATAAAACCCGTTGAAAGACTTGTATTTTTATTTCGCACTCTTGGCATTAAAAACAAAACAGGGCGTGGTGGCCTTGGTAATAAAGTGCTCTCTCGGTTTTATGTTGTCTCAATGTGACCATGTCACAGTCTTAAACTTTTATTAATGTGTCGGTCTCCGAAGAAGATATTATAAACCTTGACATTGACCTGTTCACCACCCCGAAGTCTCTCTTTACAACACACACACGCTGCCACAAAGACACTCGATATCAAACGGATGTGACGACATGAAACAACACACACACGCTGCCAAAAAGACACTCGATATCAAACGGATGTGACGACATGAAACTGCTCAATGTGACACGAGACTTCAACTGGATGCTCTCGGGACCATGGCCGGATTCACGGTAGTGCAGACAGTGCAGGCCTCGCCTTCTATGGGTAAGGGTTTTCTTAAATTAATTAACTAAGGGGAAAAAATCCACACTTGGAACTATATTTCTCAATAATGTATTATGTATTTCCCTTAGTCGATATCTAGCAATATCTTTAATTACCAATGATTAATTGATTAATTGGTTAATTTTTTTAAATTGATTCTTGTTTTGTTGAGGGCGCGGTAAAGCACTTGGCTTCCGTACTGGAGGTCCCAGTTCGAATCCTGGTGAAGACGGATTTTTAATTCGGGATTTTCGGGCGCCATTGAGTCCACCCAGCTCTAATGGGTACCTGACATTAGTTGGGGAAAAGTAAATGCGGTTGGTCGTTGTGCTGGCCACATGACACCCTTTGATAAAATATTACAACCTTTTTTAAAAAAAATTGCATATTAATTACTTTAAAAAAAAAAAGAAAGAAAATGACATCAAATGTATAAGTAATCTAACATGTCATCAATTGAGATCATTTTCTTAAAGACACCACAAGAGAGAGTGTCTTACACAAAAATACTGTGGACGTCTTTGAAGCGCTGTCCTAAAAATGCCTGCCTCAGTTATCAGCTATTTGATAGTGAGACAGGAAAGATTTTGGCATGAGCTTCGCCGTCATACTCTCGTTGGTGGCATCACCTCGAAATTCAGTGCATGTCTGTTCTTTCACTGGAATCCTTCTCAGGGAGAGCAAGTTAAAGACAAATACCGAGCAAGTTCCCGAGAGCCGAAACGTCATTTCAAGATCGGACATGAAAATTTTGACGAAAGTCTGTAAAAAAAAAAAAACTTTCCTTTCTGACACTTTATATTTGCGTCTGGGTAACAAGGGAAAATGGTGATATAGTAGAAAGGGAGAGTAGGTTATATTTTAAGCCAGGTTTTTTAAAAAATAATAACAATTTTTAAAAAATCGAGATTTAATTTTAACTCATGTAACTTAAATGACTCAACCCAGCAGCATCTGCCTTAAATAAACATAGACTATTATGTTTTGTTGGTGACTTTAATTATGTTATAGTTATTAGCTGGTGATTATGAATAATCGTCTTATCTTTTATGAGTTACATGCCTTCATTCAAATAAAAGAAGGTACTAGCCTATTTGTGTTTGGTAGTTAATGGAAATAGCAGATTCGCTACAGTATCTTTTTTTTTTTAGAATCACTTCTTCATCGTTCTCATTTTTCTTCTTCTTCTTCTTCGTTCTCATTAGTATTACTAAAATATGCATACCTAAAGGTTCAGATCTAATTGTTTTTTATGTCAAGTATTCTATCACTTTGGCCTTCATCGAAAAAATATATGAACTAGCTATAAGCCTAGTATGTTCTTCGATGATCTGGTAAGCTTTACAGTGTGTGGAAACGCTATAGCCTATTGAGTACGACTATTGTACACTATTAACAAATAATTTTAAAATGATAAACAGGTGAACGATGTTTTGCTTGTTTGTTTTGTATTGATATCATTTAGGCTAATAATAGATGGGAGATAGTGCAGGCAGATGTTAGCATACAAATAATAAATAAAAATATATTTAATGTTGTATTTGAGTGTTGTGTGTTGTCCAAGTTTCTTTAAGTCGATCATATTCTTTGATAGTTGTTTTTTTTTACTCATTATTAGATCATCCAGACGCTATTGACGTCACAAAAGCTTTTACGTAAGTGGGTGCTGAAAAATGAATTGTAAAAAGAGTTTAATCCGTCGTCTGCGTCTACCTGAAATTTGGCACGAGACCAAACGAGTTCAACTGACACTTTTGTAGACTATGACCTCTAGAGTGTAAGGCTTTTGTCTTTTTAATAGTTAGTAAGTAGAAAGGTGTTGTTTTTTTTTCTTTCGTTGTTGTTTTTTCATTGGTACCAGTATCACGCAAACTACCTCTACGTTTTTTGTTTTTTTTTCCCCGTGAAGACAAAGATTTTTAATTTTGGAATTTTTTAGGGCGCCCAACTCTAACAGGTACCTAACATTAGCTGGGCATAGTAAGGGCGGTTAGCTGTTATGCTGGCACATGACACCCACGTTAACAGTCAGTAATAGAAACAGACCTGTATATCGCAAGATCTGAAAGGAATACTTTACTTTATTAAAAATAAAAAATAAAAGATGATAAACTAAGACTCAGGCAAACTGCTTTTTAAAAGGACTTGAAAAGTTTAATTAGAAAGACTTTAGACGAAATTATTACAAACAAGGTTAGAAAGAGAGTTTGTGTGGAAACCAAAACTCAGAAAGGGATCCCCGAAGTGGTCCACTCCGGCAGGTTTCAATACTTTCATCATGAATATCAGAAACTTTGAACTCAAACTATCGACATACTTATCTCCCTTTGAACTACAAACATATTTATGTCTATGAGTACAAACTATCCACAACTCTATCTCCGCTAATACATAAAGAAGAGACGTGTAGTGAGACTGTGTTACCAGTGTTATTGTATAGTCAGGGGACTGACGACATGATGCCACAGGGTATGGAGATATATTAATGTTATTATTATAAAAAAGCAGACCAAATGAAGCAATGTTTCTGTGTAATATAGGGCCTATCGAATAAAAGCAGCAACTTGATCAGATGTAAATTCAGAAATATAACTTTGAAGACAATGTAATAATTTCAACAAGATAAACAGTCCATTTACATACACACATATATACTTTGCACAGCCCAAATTGCACGCAGTATTCAAACCTGTAGCAGCAAATAAATTGCTCCTAACATATAAACACATTAGTTCTCGTAGTTTAAAACGTTCAGTGCCAGCTAAACACATTACTTCTACCATTTAAACACGTTGGTTCTC
>JADKLZ010000687.1:36016385-36037835 GCA_021533235.1 Biomphalaria straminea | reverse complement strand
ACCAGTTTAGCGCACTTCTATCGTGCCAGCTAAACACATTACTTCTAGTTCTACCATTTAAACACGTTGGTTCTAGCAATTAAAATAATAATAAATAATAATATTCTCTACCAGATGAACACACTATTTCTACTGCACCTTACTTAATCCTGTGTTCTCCCAGGGGAGCATAGGGCCGCACCCCCCCCCCCCCCGCAACCACACCTCTCCGCTGAACTCAGTTCTGAGCAGCTTTTTTCTTCACCTGCTCCCATGTCATTCCAGTACCCTCAGCTTTACTGATGACTGACTTCTTCCATGCTTGCTTGGGTCTGCCCACTTTCCTCTTGGGTTTCTGTCAAGAGCCTGCCTTGCAACATTGGTAGCTTGTTTTCACAGGGTGTGTCCTATCCAGCTCCATTTTCGTTTTGTGATGTCTTGGGCTATGGGCTTTTGTCTAGTTCTCTCCCACAAATCGACAGTACCGGTGCTCTCTAATAGTAGTTATCTTTTCTGGCCATCTAATTCCTAATATCCTGCGTGGGCATCAGTTACCGGTAACCCTTTAAACACGTGTGGTAGATTAGCCTCTAAACATCAGAATTGTAATTCCATTTAATATGCACTCATTGTAAAACGTCTCAGCACTTTAAGGGTTTACAAAACTTTTCCATATTTACTTTAGTTCTACTGCACCAGCAGGCGCCCCACGGAAACCTTCAAAGACCAGCTTAGGCGTCAACTTTCCTTGGCTGACATAGAAGAGAGCACCTGGCTGCATGCGGTCTCGAAACGAGACAGCTGGAGGTCACTCACGAAGGCCGCGGGATACACATTTGAGACCAAAAGAAAATCTGCCGCCGAGGACAAACGCAGACGACGAAAAGAAAATCTAAACCGACCACCTGCGGACAATGGTTTTGCTTGCCCTGGTTGTGGCAAAATATGTAGGTCACAGCTGGGACTGCACAGCCACGGGAAACACTTTATTCCTCACTAATCTTCGGATTCGAAGACAAACCTATTACTATTATTATTACTGCACCAGTTTAACATATTTTTTTCAACAGCTAAACACATTACTTCAAACAATTAAACTCTGCTTTGACCAGATTGCTTCTCAGAGACATTAGTTCACCTTCAAGTCGTCAACAACCACAAGCTGCAGAGACCGAACCAAACTCATCCCTCGGAATTAATAAAAAAAAAAAACTAAGCATTTTTTTTTTACGAATCAATTTTTTATTAAAATTAATTGTCAAATAAAAGAAATTCTATCTAATGACGTGTACAATTACAATGTCAAAAAAAAAAAAACAAATACAGAGAACAATCACATAGGGTTAAGGGAGGAAGAAGCGAGAATTGGCGGGGGGAGGAGGGGAGGTTATGCCTAGAGTACTGGGTCTAGATACAGACTGTACAACACTCACACATCGACAGACCTACAGCATGGTAGTCATGACATCTCATGTGGTAAACAATAGGCTCGTTTACCGTGTACTGGTGCACTAAAAAAATGGCGGCACACAAGTTCAAAGGTTGCTGTGTATACCAAAAAAAGCAGCTTGTTAAACGATGTATTTAAATGAGACCAACTATGTACATTTAAAAAAAAAAAGGGGGGGGTCGAATACACGACAAAATAAAATAAAAATGTCATCACACTTCAATACATAGTATAATATATGTATATAGAGATAATAGTATATTCTGTCATTCTGTATACTTCTTTTATGCATTCATATATTTAATATATGATTTACATATCAACAGATTTCTGCTCTATACAGTAAATGATGAACACAGTATAAATGAGGGGGGGAAAAATCAGTTTTACAGTAAAATATGGATATTATAGAATATATGTATATATAAATAGATTCTTATCAAATATTCAACTGACTTATTATGCTTTTGTTGTTGTTGTTCCTGTAAAGAGAAAAGAAAACAACAACTAAACTTTGTACAATTTATATTCAAGCATTTCATTTTTTTTTTGTTTAGTATATGCTTTTTTTTTGTTGTTCTATATATTAATACACACACAAAAGATATAGGATAATATACAGTTCAACCACATTATATTAAGCATAGTTGAAAGTACAGCTTATTGTGTAAAAAATTTTTTAAAACAAGTTTGGCAGAGCTAAGACTTTTTCCCTTCCCGTAGTTAAGGTAACAATTGAATAAAAATAGATGTAGTTATAATGATGGATACAAAGTTTGTATATAACAAACTCATATAATAAGGTTTTACATTACAATCCATGGTGGCTGTGTTAATATATATATATATATATATATATTGTAATGACATAAGAGTAAGATGTGTAGAAGTTGGGTTTAACTGGGTATTTCCTTAGTGACTGGACTACGTTAAAAAGTTAGAACGGAAAAAGGTTAAAGAATAATGGACAAGAAGACTGTTTGTAGTGAATCTTTAAGACGTGGGCTGTAATTAAGTTCTGTGTTTAAAAGGCCAAATTATCTTACTCTATACTATTTGTTTTGTTGGTGAGTATTTAAGTCCTCACAGATCTCATTGCAAGTAAACAGTTTGTTCAATCTCTACTCAACTAGACTCTACCAACAATGGCAACATACTAATGCCACCAACAATATATATATATATATACCGGTATATAAAAGTTTGCATTCTAAAGAAATACTGGAAAGGTGAATTTTAGTACAGATGGGATGGGAAAGCAGTTAAATATAAGGAAAAATTAACACCCAAGTTTCCAATCCAATTACATTTTGTGATGGCTGTCTCGCCCGATCAATAAAGACATAAATCTAAATGAGATCTTTTCAATAAATTTAAAACAGCTCAAAGATATTACATTCCAACTTTTGTTACATAAAACAAAATCATTTATATATTGTGTGGTGACTTCTAGTTTGTGTGGTGCATAGCATTTAGTAGATTGAGTGGTATTTGTATGTAGTGTGGTGTAAGCTCAATGCTGGTACATTTTTTATCTGAGTTTGACTTTTTTTTTTCAACTAGAATGTTCTGAAAAGCCATGGATATTATGCCCTAATGATCCAACTGACTATTTTAATCATACAACATTTACAATTATGAAATAATCAAACAGTATCAAATAGTTATTTTATTTAAATGAAGCAGTAATAAAAATAGGTCAGCAGCTGATAAATAAGTTATTAATGAAGTACTCTGCCCTTCTAATGGTTAATCTTTGTTTAGAGATATAAAGAGACTAGCACTAGTTTACTTTCAAGTTGAACTGGTGTATTTTTTTCTTACAGTACACACAATTACAAACAAACAGTACCGGTAACCAAGATTTCCAACATGTTTCTAACTAACATATTTTCTGAGTTGTTGCTTATATGGGGGAAGAGACTTCATACTTAATATAAAGAAAAAATGTTCAGTAGTCTAGTCAATTCAGAGCTAGCTTTCTGCCACCATAGATCCCAAAGAGTGTGCAATATTACCCAAGGGAAGCAACTGCTTAAATTCTTTCCATTCCATTTCTTAAACCTTTTGAATTAAAAAGGCTAATACACAGTGGCAAGATAAATAACTTCACTCCATCAACCTTTATGTCAATAAAATATACAATTATGACAATTGTTTTAATCATAACCTCTAGTCTTTCATTTGTTCTTAGCTAATTCAAGATTTCATAATATAACGTGTAAATATCAATATAAAAAAAATAATTTTTAAAATCACAACGAAAGATAAAACTGGTATTGTAGTATGTCCTTCACAGCCTGGTATAAACTTTAAGCTAAAAATGATGTTCACATCAAGTGGTATACAACAAGCCTATGTACACCCTCACTCACGCACACAACAACAAATCTATGTACACACAGTCTCATGCTATGTACAGCGAATGACAAAGGCTCTAAAAAATAAAATGCTGAAAAGAAACCACACTCATGGTTATGGATATTTTTTGCGGTAAAGATACAGCAAGGTCAAAACATACACAGTTTGGCAATGACAGCTTGATTAATTGGTAACTTTTGTACACTCCAATAAATGTCTTCATTATCTATTTACATAGATATAATGACTGTAGCAACATAAATAAATAAATAGAACAAACCAAAAATGAGATTGTTGAAAAACTTTGATCATGAGGCTAAGAAAAATGCTTCATTAAATGTTACAAATGTAAAACCAGTAATAGATTATGGACTGTGAACAATAGATTGAATCTGTTAAACATGGTCATGAAAGAAAAAGAAACATAAGGTTGACAATAACTAACAAAAATTTTATTCAAATATTATAGATTTATGAATAGTCAAATAAATTGTACATTTATAGTAGTGGTTAAAATAATGTAAGTTTAAGACCAAAAACGAGTTCAATTACTCTTTGCCAGCATTAAAAAATGTGGTTAGCGCCTTTTAAAAATATACTGGTATACTAAAACACTAAAAAAGAAAAGATGTTACGTTGATGATTGTTGAGTACAAAGGATACAGCACCCAAGCTTAAAATTTGAATTAAAACTTTGGCCTTACACATCAACAGTAAGAAACTACCAAAAAAAAAAAATAGCCTTACAAGTTTGTGTTCAATTATCAACATGCTGCCTTAACAAAAGTAATACAATGAAGCAATAAAAGTATGTCAAGAAAATAAAATAGAGATAATAGAGAAAGTCTATTCTTGATTAGTTGGATTTACAGATTGGAAACCAAGGTAAAATAAAATTAGCAAAAATGTTTCAAACAAAAATAAATTTGCTTTTCATTTAAGAAGAAAAAAAAAAACATTGTCCCACACATTAATCTATATGGGATGTCTATGTACAGGTTGTCTTTAGTTTAAAAAACAAAAATCACAAGAGAACTAGTGCTTTCAGATAGTAACCCTTCACAACCAAGCACAAAAATGGCTCTTTGAATCCATGTGTACAAGTACTGGACATGTCACAAACTGACCACTACTTAAACCATGCTCTTGTAGAAGTGTGCCTGTCACCACTATGATCCTATCTGTACAAGAGATTCTGTAAGTTGCAGCTACCCTAATGGTGGCTCAGAATGATAAACAACAACTGTTCCATCACATTATGTTTTCCATAATACATCAATCTCTACTATTTGGTCTGCACATTGCTCAGCTATTATAATAATGACCAAATACACACAAATAATTAAATCTAGATAGTGGTTGAATATGTTTAAATAGTCAAATAAAAATGTGTCAAACTCATGTCTATATACACTTCTAGTTTTTAAATAGTTCACATAGTCACAATTTGCATATATCACACAGATAAAGCAAGAGGAAGTAAAATAATTTGAACATTACAAACAAAAAAAAATCTTTGATAACAAAGAAATAACCAGAAACATTTTTATTGCTAAATGACAGTCAACTTGAAAAAAAAAAGTTGGGGGAAAGGGTTTTCAAAACTCTAAACCAATATCATTTTTAAACGTTTTTAAGACCACAATTAACTTTTTCCCTGTGGCCAATAATTTTCAGTGGGCCAGTACAAATGACCAACCACTTTACTTTTCCCAAACCCATTAGCACTGAATGAACTGAAGGAAACCTAACATTAGGAATCCAAGCCTCCCTAGAATTTCAACTTTGGAGCATTTTCAGTTGCCAAGAGCTTTGGCTGCCAATTCGATTCTAATAGATTTAACTCTTCATTTGCTAAGGAATTAAGCAAAATGCATGAATGTTGTGTAACACATCAAGATGATATGAAAGCATTCTTGCCTATTTCAGCATTCCATGGAGATACAACAGATACAATGTAATTTTGTGAACAAAATCAATGTATTATGAAGTCCTCTTTTGTTTGGTTTTGCAACATTAAAAAACATAATCATATCTGCAGTATCAGTGCAACAAATCAGGAGTTTCATTCCTAATCAGGCAAAGCCGAACTACAAATTTGTAAGTACCTCTGTACCACTAATAATGCATCTATTAGTTTTCTTTCCCTTAGCAGCCCATCAAACAACACTTGGTGAAGCTGTTATTACAAGATCTAAAAGGAGCAACAGTGTTGATCTTTGGCTAATTCTGGACAGTGACCACTTGGTCAATAAACCAAGAGGTTAACAGACCAGTTAAGTCTCAAAGTTTGGCTAAACATTGTCTACATTTTGTTCTAAATCAAATAGAAAATAATGAAGCTTATAGCATTCTTGGTGACCTTCATGATGAATTGTTTTAAGCAGCAAGGATGACAAACACAAAAAGGAAAAGGGATCAAATTAAATTTCTTTAATTTAACTTTTTTTTTAAGTCTTGGGAGTAGCATTCTTCAGACTGGTGCTGATACTTATATACCTAAGTTTTAATGTTAACTAGATATATATGTTGAATGAGTAACTACTTTGAATCAAGATAGATAGAATTTGCTTTAGAAATAAATACCTATGTTGTATGGATATCCTAGTTTTTAATGACATTTAATGTCTAAAAAAAAAAAAAGCCCAGTAACTTGTCCATAAACATGAGAAGAATTCAATGGTTATTAAGTTACAAGTTATTAATGTATCTCAAAAAGCTCCATAGATTTCCACCAAACATAAAAAGGATTGAATGGATATTGAACGGATATTAAATTATGTTCACAATGTTCCACCGAGATAACAGCTGTGTATGAAAGAACAAATATATTATTAAGTCATTAACACTACAATACAACTTTGTGAATGGGGGCAAGGAAATTTATGGAAAGGGGAGGGATTTTTTTTTTTAAATTTAGCATGCTATACAATTCATTATAGCAAAATGCTTGTCTGTAGTTTTCCATGAGCAAGATATATATTACAATACAAATATTTGTACATTTATGTACACAACATAGGAAATAGATTGAGTCAATCCAATGTGGGTTTTTTTTTAGTATCTGTAGAGAACACTGCGATAAGGATCCTGCATCTGGGGTTCGTTAGACCTGCTCATTAAGTCTCTGTCTTGGGGTACTGTTGACGGAGTAACAGGATGTGTGTGTGACAACTTGGATGGTGCACCATACTGACGGTCGTCTATAAATGAATATGGCGTATTTTGTGGATACAGCCCTCTGTGTGCAGCAGCCGCATAGTCTCTTTCAAACATGGCATGCTGCGCTGAGGTGGAGTGGGTCAAGAACGCACTATTTACATTGTCTGTCATGTGCTGAGGGTGGTGATATGACATTGGATTGCTGGCGTACAAATTGAAGCCGCTGCTCACGCTGGGTAGGCCAGAGAACATGTCTGAAGAGCCAGTGGACGGGGGTAGGCCACGGAAGTCAGGAATCCCAGCTGAAGCTGCGGTTGATTGTCTGTATCGCTCGTCAAACGGTTTTGCTGCGGCAGGGTGAGCAGTCCTGGTGTAGTCCAAAGTGCCTGTTGAGCTGGCATATGGTGTCATAGCATTTGGAAAATAGTTGCTTAAATCAAATCTTTCTAGCTGGAAGGTATCTTGGGTTTGGCTGGTAGACAAGGACGGGAACATGGCCCTTTCCGCAGACTGGCGGACAGAGGGATCAAACATAAATTCTCTACCGGTCAGATAGTTACCTTTGGAAGGGAAAAATGAGCTAGGGGTTGTCATATTTGCTTGCCTTGACATGTAAGGAGTTTGCCAGTGTGTAGGCCTGGCCTCCTGGCTAGCCCAAGCATTAGCAAATGGATTTCTTGGCATGGTCTGAGGCATAGTGGGAGATGAATACATATCAGTTCCTGGCATGGTACTAGACCTGCGCAACAAGGAGGAAGAGTTTGACTGCAGTTGAGAAGTATCTGGAATACGAGATAAGCTGCTCCTGTCTGATGGCTGAGGGGGGAGAAAAGGCCCAGACATTGCCTGATGCTGAAACATGGCTTCAGCCATAAAATTACTAGGGACAGGAGGTGTCGGGAAAAGATTGTCTGGCTGTCTTAGATAACTGCCCTCTCTGCCACTGCCCACTGAGGCAGCAGGATGAAGGGAGTTTAAAGATGAGAATGCATCAAATGCTGGGTTTGGAGGTAATGGTGTGGCAGACTGATGATCAGAGAGCCTGGGTAGTGATGACGGTGTGTCCCTCACATACAAGGACTCATGGTGCCTATCAAAAACGTCCATTCTTGCACGAAGGTCTCCAGGTCCAAGTAATGGCAACGCACTTTCAAGGCTTGTGATGACACTACTTGGGAGAGAGCTGATGGGAGACTTACTTCCCATTTCCCGTAGATCCTGATGTGACTTTCCGACCATAGCTTCCAGCTCTCTCAGTCCGCTTGACAAAGGTTCTAGTCCCCCATTGGCTGCTCTGTTGTTTGCGGCACTTAAGTTTTTAAGGTACTGGTCGAAAAACTCCTTGTCAGCATCAGTAGTGTGATTCTGATCTTGTAGAGGTGGGAGATCATACTTGACTTCTCTTCCTATAGTATCAGGTGTCCTTACAGATGCTAAGTGCTCAGTATGGGACAGTGAGCTGTGCATTTCAACATGGGGTTGTACCATTTCTGACGACACGGTAGTCCTCATTTCAGCAGAATTGTGAGCTGGCATATCATTTGATGCACTACGGGAGTGCATTTCAACTGAGCCATGGGGATGATGAATTTCAACTGAGCCATGAGGGTGGTGCATTTCAACTGAGCCATGAGGGTGGTGCATTTCAACTGAGCCATGGGGATGGTGCATTTCAACAGAACCATGAGGGTGGTGCATTTCAACAGAGCCAAGGGGATGGTGCATGTCTACTGAGCCATGTGAATGGTGCATTTCCACAGAGCCATGGGGATGGCTCATTTCTACAGAAAGAGGATGATTTATTTCCACTGAACCAAGGGGTTGCTGCATTTCCACAGAGCCTTGTGAATGGATTTCCATAGAGGGCACAGACTGTACAACAGACATAGGAGCTTCTTCTGAATGCACTGAGTGCTGCTGAATTAGATTAGTTGGTGGAGGAACTGAGAAGGGAGTATTAGGACCAGGAACTGAAAATGGGGTATTGGGTCCTGGCACAGAAAATGGGGGTACCAAAGGTTCTGGTTCCATTTCGTCCTCAGAGCTTTCCATAGGCGGCGGTGCAGGTGCTCTGGGTGGTGTGAGAGGTATGTCATTGCTCACGTCATCATCGGAGGATTCATCTTCAGGTGGAGGTATAGATTTAGATTCTTCATCATCCTCTTTGTCTGGCTCTGACAGAGTTTCTTTCTCTTTGTTGTTATCAGCATTCTGCAGGTCTGGTGTTATTTCTTTAACAGGGCTATTTGGTTTTGTAACCTTTTCTTGCACCTCGTCATCCTCATTCCCATCAGCAACATCATCTCCCTCAACAGTTTCAGCATCAGAAAAGTCTCTGTAAGGACTAGCCTTCCCTTGGAGCATCATCTCCTCAGAGTAAGCTGGAGAGTGGGGCCTAATGGTAGCTAGTGGAGGCTGTTCTTCAATCTCCTCTTTAGACTTGGCTTCAGTTTTCTTCATTTCTTCCGACTTTCTACGCGGTGAGAATTTCTTCTCTTCCAGTTTGCATTCAACAACTTCTTTATCTGGACATCTCATAGCTTCTTCCTCATCCTCCTCTTCCTCTGCTTCTACAACTTTTGCAGCTGATCTTTTCCTTAAAACTCTTTTCTTTGGAACTATTTTTGGAACTTTGCTTGCTTTAACTACTTTTTTCACTTTAGTAGTAGCTTTTTGCTTGGCTAAAAGCCTTGCGCTTGGCTTTCTTTTAGGGGGAGCTAATTTTCCTTTCTTCTTTCCTTTGCTCACAATGGGTGCCTTCGGTACCAAAACCCTTCTAGTGACAGCTCTTGGAGAGATTTTGGAAGGCGTTTCTTCCGGAATTTCTATTTTTTTGTTCAACATCTTCTTCCTTTTAGCTGGAGAAGGCGTTTGCTCGTCATTGTTTGGTGACGGGTCACTATTCTGAGGCTGGCCTTTCTTTTTCCTGCTAGGCCTTGTCTGTTCTGGCTCCTCATTAACTGTAGTCACTACTCTGAGAGCAGCTGACAGAGATCTCTTTCTCTTCATAGCTTTTGGGAATTTTGGCTTGTGATCCTCAGGACTTTCTGCTTTATCTTCAGTAGTTATTTCTACTGAACTTCTTTTAGAATCAACTGAACTTTTCCTGGATTCAATTGAACTTCTCTTCCATTCACTTGAAAGTTTCTTAACATTTTTCTTTTTATCCACTTTCTTTTCCAATATTTTTTTCTCAGTCTTCTCTTTCTTTTCTTGCTCCTTTTCCTTCCTTTCTTGTTCTTTCTTTTCTTCTTTCTCCTTCCGTTCTTGCTCCTTCTTTTCTTCCTTTTCTTTCCTTTCTTGCTCCTTCTTTTCTTCCTTTTCTTTCCTTTCTTGTTCTTTCTTCTCTTCCTTTTCCTTCTTCTCCAGCAATTTTTTCTCTTCCTTTTCCTTCTTCTCTAGTAATTTTTTCTCTGCCTTATCTTTTTTCTCTTGCTCTTTCTTTTCAATTCTTTCTTTTTTCTCCTGCTCCTTCTTTTCTGCCTTTTCTTTTTTCTCCTGTTCTCTTTTTTCAGCTTTTTCTTTCTTCTCTTTCTCCTTCTTCTCTAGCAATTCATTCTTCCTTAACAACTCTTTAGGTGGAGGGGGAAGAGGAGGAAGAATTGCCCTTGCAATCTTGTCTCTTCTGAAATTTCCAGGCGTCTCCTCCTCTGATTCATTATCCGAATTGAATTCATACAGGTCTTTTGGATCCCTAGAGATTGGCGTTTGTGTTGAGATGCTCTGTTCTTTCATAAGGGGCTTAGGGGACTGTTCTTCAATACGTTCAGGAAGACTTTCCGCCAGTGATTCCTCCTTAGCCTCCATGCTCTTTTCATTTTTCACTGTGCTGTCTGTATGAATGCTAGATTCCCCACTGCTGTTTAACGATGAACTTGTGTCTAACACAGAGGTGCTAGAACTCTCTTGGACACTGACATCATCGGCTTCCTGAGCAGGAGTCTGAATAGGTGATTCGTCCTTCTCTCCTTCTGTCGTGATTGGGATGTGATTCTCAGTCTGGTTTTCATCTTCTTCCTTCCCGTTTGACTTCACCTCACTTCCCTTAGGACACACTGAGGTATCAATAATATGGTGCACTTTCTTCTTGTGCCAGAACAACGAGTTCTTCTGCTTGCACTTGAAGTCACAGAGATGGCATTGCACCGGTTTTTCATTTGTGTGTGAGCGGAAATGAACTTTAAGGTTGTCTGCATGTCGAAACGATTTACTGCATCCAGGCCAAGTACAGTGGAAGTTGCGTTCACCTTCAAGACAAAGATAAAAAAGACATAAAGAAGAAAAACAAACTTGGATATTTTTTTTGACAATAGTGCCTTTTAAGATAATGGATTAACTAAAATATTATTTTTATTTAATTATTATTACTTAAACTGTGCACCTCCATGCACTATAGCATGCTCAAAGTGCTCTAGGGATATCTCTATAGAGGAAATAAAATTGTGATATGAGAATCTGAGCATTCATCCAATATTTCAAATTAAACCTCTTATAAAATTTAAATTCCCAAGCTAACTCCAAATCTAAATTATCACTTATCAAGCAATTTACACTAATCAGGGACTTCTTAAATGTTTTTGCTCAAGTCTAATTTTTCTTCTTTATTCAAATTGTGTGCCTCAATAAACTAAATTTTTACACTAGATATTAAAATGGTAAAAAAATTAGGTCCAATTTAGCAACCAAGTAAGCTTACTTTCCCACATACACATATTAATAATGTGATTAAAGGAAAATAATCCATACATAAGTCTACTTTTATTACTCACCAGTATGTGTAATTGCATGACGTTTGAGGTGACTGCGTTTAAAGAATGAATAGTTGCAACCATCCACTGTGCAAAAGAACTTTTTGGGCACCAGCCTATGGAATTCTTCTTGATGGCTCTTCAGGAACTTTGGTGTTCGGAAGTTTCGGTTACAGCCTGGAATATTGCACGAATAAGGCCTTGTGGCTGTGTGGATTAAATGATGTCCTTTCAATGCTCCAGTAGTTTTAAAAGTTTTCTTACAAATTTCACAAGCAAAAGGTCGTGCCAAAGTGTGAACCTGTTTCAAAAAACAAAACTGAACAGCTACAGAAGCAAATACAAAATTTTGGAAGCATAAATAGAAAAAGAAGAAACTAAAAATGTTTCTTCTTAAAAAATAGTTAGAAAAGACACTTCATATACATTTTGTATTTACATTTTAGGTCAAAGTTTTGTTGTTGTTGTTGTTGTTGAGTACTTTAAACAAATCTATATCATACTGCTCTACACATAAATTGAAATCCATTATAAAATCTTAAAACTGCTGATGTTATTTTCTTGAAACATTAAGGTGTGCTTGTAAAAAGTAAAGTAATGCAATATTGTCTTTCTTTTTTTTTTTTTGGGGGGGGGGGGGGGATTTAAAAAAAAACAACAACACTAAATATTGCTTTGATAAATTTTATTTTGTTAATGACATTCTCATTAACCACTGGTTTAGAACAGAAAAGCTTTACATTAACCGCCTCCATAGATCACAGAGTCTAAAAGAGGATTAACTTTTTAAAAACTACTCAATGTTAATTTTGTGACTGCCTCCATAGATCACAAAGTCTAAAAGAGGATTAACTTTTTAAAAACTACTCAACGTTAATTTTGTGATATTAAGATGGAACAAAAGAACAAAAAATTCTTTATTATTAACCTTAAAAAATCATCACAAAATTAATTTTATTTAGACTGAAAACAAAATTCGGCAAAAATGTACTGACAATTTTTTGTGTCTGGAGGTCTCAAGCAGAGCCGCCTGCGAACGAAATTTTAAAATGTCATCGCCCTTTTTAATGCAGAGTTATAGTATGCAGTACTTTTTAAGTCTAAATATAAGTTTTCAATGTAAAAAAATATTTTAAAAGCACATAATGACATTGTAAGTTCTTATCATTAAAGAAACTAAATTATTATTTCATACTTTTAATAGAAAACTGAGAATTTAAAACAACAAATTCTTAGCCAATTTTTAATGACTAATTGTAAATTAAGTGATGCGCTTATCTGATGTTTGATTAATAGTCTTTCGGATTTTCTTGTGACTGACACAGGTAGATTTAAAAAATTTGGCAGTACAATTACTAAATTTGAACAAATTAAGGAAAAATTATTTATACAGATGTATTCCAGTACTTCAACAGGACCCATTTCAGTTTTCATATGAATTTATAATGCTCTTAATTCTTCAAAAATTTCCTTTCCATTTATATCTGATTGGTTTTTCCATAGGATCTGTTAGTTTTGACTGTAAATTGGAACAATGTTTTTGTAACCTTCATCACTCATATTATTTTGTATAAAATTTAAAGAATGCCTGTATGTTCCTTCAATATCTCATATTTATTGGTATAGAAAAAGAATTTTTTTAAAAATATTTTCAGATTCATTAATACTTTCATCATAATGCTTATAATCAAACTTTTCATTTTCCTTATCCTAGATATTTATGAGCAGAGAAAATCTGAATCAGCGACTGTAACAGATGCTAGTTCTCTTGCTTCCAGGACAATATTAGCTAAATTTTTTCCAAGATCTTAGGCATATAAAATAATTTTTCCTTCTCCCAATGCTTTCAATGGTGATAAAATATTGAATTTAAGCTGCTGTAACAATCAATTGATTTGATTTATTATGCCATATAACTAAACAAATAAAAAATGTGTAAGGTTAGTTCCAAGGCCACATCTCTAGTATTCATGTCTTTCTGCTTATGTTCGCTTTAAATTTCACCTATTTGATTTTTAAGAGGAATAATTGTTTCAGATAAAGGTTTCAAAGTGAATTTTGATAGCTCCATCTGAAATTGGATGCAGAGAAAGACTATTTTCAGTATCAAAGAATATTTATGCAGAATCAATATTTAATCACAAGTGTAAAACTATTACACTGTACAGAAAAAAGTCCTATAGGATTTAAGTGATTTTTTTTTTCTTAAAAAAAAAATGGGAACCATGGATTAAATCTTTGGTTGCCTGCGTGCAATGCGCCCCTAGGATAACAGGTCGCTGCTGGTCACAAGGTCAAAATGGTTACCTTTACCTTTCTGTGCCTTCTCATATTGTCTTCTGTAGAAAAGAGCTTCCCGCAGTCTGGACACTGAATATCACGATCCTTGGAAGCATGCATGTTCTTGTGGTGTTTATGTAGGTTTGCCTTGTAATTGGTTCTGTACTCACACAGGTCACATTTAAACTTCTTGGGCTCGTCTGGGAAGTGAGTGTGGTAATGGACCTAGGAATAAAAATTTAACAAGGTCTTACATAACAAATTTGCCATTTGCCTTACTAGATTCTCAGTTTTAATTGCCTTGGAATAAATAAAAATCACTAACAATTATTACTAAGTTCATTTATTTAGCATATTGCAAAAAAATTGTCTTGAAAATAAGGTACGCATCAAACACTCTCAATGTGCAGAGGCTCTGTGGCTGAGCGGTAATGTGCTCGGATTCTGAACTGAGGTCCCGGGTTCGAATCCTGGTGAAGACTAGGATTTTTAGTTTCAGGATCTTTTGGCATCTCAGAGTCCACCCAAATCTAATGGGTATTGGACATCAGTCTGAGAAAAACAAAGACGGCTGGTTGTTGTGCTGGCCACATGACACCCTTGTTAACTGTAGGCTACAGAAACAGATGACCTTTACATCATCTGCCCCATATATCTCAAGATCTGAAAGGGGAACTTTATATTTATTTTATTTTTTTTTACTCTCTATGTGCATGTGAAGCACTGAATAGTAATTTTTGTTTATATTGATGAACAGAAATGCTTTTTTTTTTTTTTACATCTATGCCAATACATGTTAGTTGCCAATTTTTTATATTTTTTTTTTAACTCTTTAATTCAAAAAAACTATTGCTTAAAGTATAGAGAGAAGAAAAACATAAATGAATTTTAAAAGTTGCATTTTCTAACACAAGGTAAAATATCAACATTGTTTGAAATAGTTTACTCATTATTTATTTATTTAAAAGTGATTGTTATGTATTTGAAGAAATTCCTATCAATATCAATGACTTTAAAACTTATCATTAGAAATAGTATAATTACATGCTTGTAATGATATAGTTTACTAACCCGAAGTGATGATGCATATTTAAATTCCTTCTCACACTCAGAGCATTTATATGGTGTTGGACCTTCACATGTCTCCGTGTGTGACTCTATGCTGACTTGGTCACATTTGACATACCGGTTACACACTTTACATAGCTTCATGTCCAGCTTGTCCTTATGCTGGTCCATGACATGCTGACCTAGTTTAATTCTCTCGTCAGCCACAAAGCTGCAGCGGGAACAAGGGAACACACCATGGGTGAAGAGATGCCTGTTCAGCGAGGCCATCTTTGTGCACCCATAGTCACATTTGTAACACTTGTAAGGCATGTTGACATCCAGCATGTGCACCTTCTTCATGTGACGGCTGAGGGCTGACCTGCCCCTGGCCTGATGTTCACAGTAGGCACACTTCACAAAGTCCAGCCTCTTCTTGTATTTCTTCACAGGCTTGTTGTCATCCCCACCACTCTCAAGCCCAGTATCCTGATTCTCCTTCTCCGCCGAGTTGGGTTCTGCGGACGCCATTTCATATTTAATCTCTGGCTCATGGACGGGCGTATCCTGCTCAGAGCCACCGGATGTGGAGGCAATGCTTTCCCCTATGTCTGATGTTTCTACTCTGGTGATGAGGATATCTTTATCAGAAACTTGCATGGCGTCAACACTGTAAGTTGTGGATGGGTGGTAAATATGATTGTCATCACCCTCTTTAACTGCATCAGATCTACCTTCCAAAATTTTTTTAACTACTGTGTCACAATCTTTTTTGACTATATCATCTGAACCAATAGGACTCTCTTTATCAGTGGGTGAAGATTTCTCGGGCATATTCACTTTTTTTCTGATCTTTTTAACTCTAGCTACTTTCTTTATGTCAGAATTTACTTTGTCAACATTGAGCAAAATGTCATCATTGTTTGTATTTATTTTGGAAACTAAGATGTCAAGATTGTGACTGTCTACTCCTTTATTTTCTTGAATAAGCATGTTATCCCCAATTTTATTATTGTTGTTTTGCACAAGTTCTGAATTTTGAATGATATTCTGGGCTTCCTGAATTTTCTTTTGTTGTCGAAGTAACTCATCCCCGAGGCCACTTTCAATAGGAGGTGTCGAATTAAGAACATCAGCCACAACAAAAGCCAGGATGCTGTCTATTCGATCAGCATTAGTTTTACCATCCTGCCTGGGGCGTGGCGCCATGCTTTTAACGGCCATGCCAATCGGTCGCTTCTTAGGGGGTGTAATAAGCCTTGGCATTGGCTCGCTATCCGAGTCTGAGAGATCAGTCTGAGTTTGACCGTGTGCCTGATTACAAAGCAAAGTAACAGAAGAGTCCTCCTCTTTCTTTTCTGGAATAGTTACAACAGCCTTGATGCTGGTTTCACACTGAACTTCAAAGTGATCTTTAATAGCTGCCTCTTCCTCCTCTGTTAGAACTAAATCTTCAATTGGTTCAGGAATATATACAAAATTAGCAATGACATAGTCAATAGTTTCAGAATACAATGCCCTACGATGAGCACTTGACTCTTCATCCATGGGAATTTCCACTTTCTTCTTTGGAAGTCGCTTTGATTTTTTTGTGGGGTCCGTTTCATTGGTAAGAGACTGATCTGTGGTCTGTGAAATAGATTCATTGGATGGCAGCAGGTCATCTGTAAGAGACATTGTGGCTGTGTTGGTTGGTTCTTCCAGGGTATCTTGGGACTGGTCTAATTCTGTCTTTGAAGATTTGGGTGAATGAGCGTTAACAGCATTTCCATCAGAGACTGATGATAAACCTGGTGTCTCATTCAAATCACTCAGCGTTTTCATTGGTTCTTTTTCCTCACTCAAGGGACTAAGCACTTTAGAACTGAGATCAGTAGAAACCTTGGGATCTGAAAAAACTATTTTACTTGCGTTAAAAGTATTACTGGAACAAAGGGAATTAATTTCTATTGCATCATGTGATTTCAAAGCTTTAGAATTCACATCATCAATGCCATTGTGTAAGGGACTATGTGTTTCCTGTGTAGAGTCTTGCAATTCTATAATACTTGTTTTCAGAGCCTTTGAATTTTTTTTCTTTTGTTTCTTCAACTCTGCTTTCTTTACTAGTGGAGCTTCTTGGGGACATTGTTCAGTGCTTAATTCTTTTGGCTCTGTCTCTCCTTGTGCTGGGGAATGCTGGGAAACAATGTTTACAGAGACGTCCTCTGCAGTCCTGCTATCATTGCCACTGACGCTGTTTTGAGACTGTAGCGTGATGGCACCCACTGCAGGTTTGCATGATTTTGAGAGGTTCATAGGTTCTTCTTGTTCAGGTAGATGTTGGAAATTCGGAGAGAGTGCTATGCTACTGCTGGCAGCAGAGGCCAGTAGAGACATGCACACAGAAGGAGAATGTTCATTGGGAGACACTTGCTTATTTAGAAATGTAAGAGCCTGAGAGGTTTGTGCATTCAGGTTAGCATTAAATACAACAGTCTGTGAGGTGTGGCTGCTGGCTACACAGTAGGGCAATGTCAAGTGGTTAGGACCATGAGCACTAGCAGTGAAAGGTGAATGACTGTACAGCTGGGATGGTGGTGGAGCCAACGCTAAATGATATGGGGCAATACTTTGGTAGCTGTCAGGCTGTGATATAGACAATGATGACGATGGCGACGTAATGTTGACTGTTAATGGGACAGGGTGGGCTGTCTGTGAGAGATGATGAGTCCTTGTATCAAAAAGGGCATGGTGTGAATAATTACTTAGCAGCAAGCTATTGGTACAGCTCAAAGAAGAAGATGGTTGATGCTGCAGCAAGTTCTCCACACTATGTTTTTGAGAAAAGTCTACCTTTTGAGGTAGCTCCTGTTTGGACTGTGCATCAGTGGTACGAAGCACAGCGGAACTAATTACATCAACAGATTCTCTCAATGGTGAAGTCTCATGTGGAATATCCCCATTATTTAAAATTCCTAGTGGCTGACTTGAGGATTCAAATTTTTTATCCAGACCTCTTCGCTTTTTTGGTGGTTTAAGAATAACTTTGTTTGCATTAGCTATCACCTCTTCTTTAAGCGCACTGTTATTAGAATCTTCAGATTTAGAGCCAGCTACAGTTTCTGGCTCCATGCTTCTTTTTAGACTGTCAGTAGAACTCGGACTAGTCACACTATCAATGACCTTAAGATTTGCTTCACTGCCTATGGGTAATGAGGAAACTGTAGATGACACTGATGGTGGAGGCGTCAAGGAAGTGGCAGCTACCATTCTGCCCTCCTTTTCCACTAAAAGGACAGAGGTTTTCCCCTTACCATCCAGAAGACGAGCACACTCACTGGCATTAAGCACCACCTTAGGAGAAGGTAGGCTGAGCCTGAGCTTCTCCTCAGAAACCTTTTTGTGGCTCTTGTCAACTTTGGTGCGCATTGTTTACTGTAGTGAATCCTCCTACTAAGCAAAAAGATTTACACCATCACTGCCCCTTTCATTCAAAGAAATCACTAGAAAAACAAAAAGAAAAATAAACTAATTAGAATTATTTTCACTTAGAGAAAAAAAAAAAGACTATATATAGATATATACATAAATATAGGCGAAACACCACTGCCTCACTCATCTAACATGAAATCTCTGGGACTTCTCACTAAGAAGATATAAAGATGATAGATTCACAATCTAACAGCAGAAATTCAAATGGAAAAAAAAAACTTGTAGTTTGTATCAACAATTAGCACTGAGTTCTCAGTAACTTCCAAAAATGGCAGCGGTATGTTGTTTTTTTAAACCTATATTAATCCTTAATAGCACAAAATATACTTTTACTTCTTTTTTAAGGACTAAAATAACAGTTATAAAAACAAAATGAAGTGAATGTAGGAGTAATTTTTGAAGCAGATAAGGAAGTAAGGGATACTAGAATTCATGGCATGGTTCTTCCATTTTAAGTGCAAGAAAGAGAATCCCCTGCCCAAATTAAATAATTTATTACATATAAACTATTTAAATAAAGGCATCAAGAGTATCAGCACTACCAGAAAATATGGGCCAAATGACTGTTTGGTGGAAGAGTTAAATTCTAGCCTTTAATATTACGCCAAACTTTTCTGCTTCAACTTTTGGTAGAGCCAATCAAATATTGTAACATTTCAATATAATAAGCAGGGGCAGGGACTGTATGCAGGGCCTCAAGGAGAAAGAGTTTTAGTGATATTATATTTCACGGGTTGAAAATGTATTAGTGACTGTTACAATGCAGGCAGTTGGGAATTAAGAAAGGCTTTCAGCCAAAATAAATCAAACATATAGCCAACTATTTCAATGCAGCCAAACACAAGTATATGTGTGTTATTAAAATTCACTGGCCAAAATTATGTGGGTCATTCCCTTCAAGGATTCATTGCGGCAAAGAAAAAAATTTTTAACGTTTTGATTAACAGGGGTACTATCATTCACCCAAGAGTATTTTGTGGAAAAGATGAAAAAAAAAATATTTCAATGTAAAGGATCTATTCTAGTAGAATTCACTGTCCAATATTTGTGTGGTGCATTATAATGCTAGGGGGTTTCCATCAAAGTTAAAAAAATAAATACAAAAACGCTTATTAACTATTTCAACACAGCTAACAACAAGTACCAGGGATACCAGAATTCATGGACCAAGTGTATTTTTGTGTTTAGGGTAGAAAAGTAGACTTTAATTAGACCAACTTGTTCAAATCTTAAAAGAATTAATTTTGTGACATCTTGGATTTTTCAAACAAGAGTATATTGTAATAAATCAGGAGGATAAGATCAACCAGTGTAACCTCTCTACCTGCGGTTAATGCCAGTTTTATTATAAAATTTATGAATCATAACAAAAAAAAAAAAAATTTTAAAATTGAAAAAAAAAAAAAACTTATTTAACAATTAATTATATTTATAACATTAACTTTACAAAAGTTTTAACAAAACAAGTTTTAAGTACAAAAAAAAAAAAATACATAACTATTTTAAAACATTTTTAAATTTAGAAATCACTGTATTTCCCATTTGTTTCTAGCACTGCAAGTTATCTTAAAAAAAAAAGTAAAACCAACCTGTGAGGTACTGTAGCGTTAGTGTAATATTAACCCAAATCCATAATCCTGGGGAGATTGAGTGGTAGTATCCAGATATACTTCATCTTGGAAGGCAGAGACACCCATTTTATGAGCAATCTGTAACAATGAAAAAGATATATTTTGAAAAAGTGGGAAAACTGGACAACTAATAAATAAGCATTTAATTATGATCTAGACTATGATTTAGTTGTCACTATTTGCGTCCCTACAGCTCTTAGGGGAGAGTTCTTGCTGTAAGCAGTATTGCCTCTTTGTTCTAATGTTTAAGAGTCATTTTCTTTAATTGAAATATATATAATGTCTTCTAGTAAAGTTCATTATATTCATTACATGATTTATATGACAAATAAACAACAACAGAACAAACTCTCTCTTTTTTAAAAAACCACATCCCCAAAATATTCATACATTTTAATTCTCTGATTATTCTTTTATTTTACAGCTCCTGAATTCAATAACTAGATGTAGATCTAGTTTATGCAGCTATCATTTGGTGCATTTGTATTTCACATCTATCAAATTATTGGGGGTAAAATAAAGGGTTTGTAATAATCTTTTATAACTAGATTTATATTTTATAAAAGAATATTAATAAAATTTAGTAACTTTGTGTCACTGCACTGGTATCAAAATTTAGACAAGCATACAGGTGTATAATCCAGTCATTTTAATCATAATGCAAAGTAGACCTCTATATTGAAGAGTGTTAAATTAATGCTATGCATACTTTAAGTAGTATTTTATATCTATAACAGAAAACCTGAAATTTGGTCTGACAAGGATTGTGTCTAGTGAATGTCTGTTGTGCGTATGACACAAGTTTCCCCCAGAGGCAAGATTTCACCTCTTTTTTTTTTGGATGTGAAAGTGTGTTGCTGTTTTGATGATTTTAAAACTGACTCTAGAGGTGAGCTCTCCCATCTTGACGTTCAGATCATTGTTAATTTTCTAATGCTCCACCGTGATGGCATCAGGACTTTTCAAGTCCCTTTATGACTTTATGGGAACCAGTCTTAAAATGCAGAAGGGTACTTCTTATAATGGAATCTATTGTGCTTAGGACAATAGGAAATCTACCTATTTTATAGTTGCTAAACAACTAAAAATCTTAAATACTGTTGTTGTCAGCCTGTTTCTTTTCTCAACTTTCTGGCACAATGATCAACTAACATTGTACAATAAAACTGAAGAGAAATGATAATTAGTTGAATAAAGATACCAATGTCCAATTATCATTATCTAACTGAAAGATATATATATATATATCCTTAATGGACAGGATATTAAAAAGTACAAAATACTAAATTAAAAATATTTATCATTTCTCTTCAGTTTT
>JADKLZ010000687.1:35956247-36016285 GCA_021533235.1 Biomphalaria straminea | reverse complement strand
CTAAATAAAAAAAAAAGATTTTAAATAGATCTGATGGCTTAAAAATAGTACAATTATGAAAATGTTCATTTCTTCTTTCTTGAAATGTATTTATAGCAAAAGGAAGTTACCATCTTATTCATAATCAGGTAGGGGATAGTCTACACTTACAGACTTAATTGAGGTTAACAAAGAGTACCCAATGAAAGATTCTTTTCAAAAATGTTTGGGACTGATACCTATCTTCCTATATAGATCTTATATATTAAAGACATTACTTTAAAAAAAAAAAAGATAATTACGTCCTGCGCATTTCATGTGTCAATGAAGTCATGCATGTTAATCAATGACTTAAACTATGCTAAGTCGTTGTTTTTCCTAGCTGATTCAGGCAACTCATTCCATTCTCTAAGGGAAGTTAGGAGCACTTGCATGAATTGTTCTAGTGTATGAAAATAAAATCTTTCTTAAAGGTTTGATGACATTTTGAATCTACTACATCAATAATGTAAAGGTTAAAAAATGATTAGGTAATGTATCATTTGGGAGGCATGGTCCCATACATTCAAAAAAGGTAGTATATACATCAGTTAGTAATTAGGTAGATCTAATATGTTGAGGGACTAAAGCTCTTCAACTATTAGACTAGATCCTATATCTAATTGTCCTGGTGTAAAAGAAGAAAAAAGTTAAATAAACCTTTTTTTTATATGTGGACATTGTGGATAGATACCAGTATATAACTTAATTCAAATATATAATGTTTAGCTGTCACTAGTCTAAATTAATATACTTATACTATAACTAGATATTTAATTTGTATTAATATAGATTTAGAATCTAGATCTAATAGTAGAATCTATAGTTGAAGAGCTTTAGTCCCTCTACAGATTAGATCTAATCATCTATCTAACTACTAACTGATACTACCTTTTTTCAATATATGGGACCACGCCTCCCAAATGATACATTACCAATGATTATGTGTACATAGGTATCTCACATTTATTGGGGAAAAGTAAAAGCAGTCAAGGTGGTCATTGTGCTGGCCACATGATACACTATTTAACCATACTACCATAGCCCACAGAAACATATGACCTTTACATTATCTTCCCTAAAAAAACATAATATCTGAAAGGGGAACTTAATGTCTTCAAATTATTGATTAAATATCATTTTGTAAGTACCTTATTTCACTGCAAACTGGTCAGTCTGTTTCATGTAATGTAAAAATGTAAACTTCTCTACTTACTACTATGATTAGTATGATGCTATGAGTATACTAACTAAATAATACTATTCTAGGCATAGATCTACTAATATATTTATATATAAGTAATTTAGTCTGGGTTTAGATTCTAGATTTTGATTAATTTTAGATCAATAATTCTAGATTGACATTTCAGTAGATTTAGATTAATATATTATTATATATATATATATATATATATAATCTACTACTTAGTGAGTCTTAGTGCTATGACTTAGAATAAGTCATTTATAGATCTAGATTCTAGATCTATACCAAATCAATGATAGTAAATGTGTAATTATTATTTTTAATTAACAATAATAGTCTAGATCTAGATTCTAATGCCCAGTAATGAGTAATGCCAGCCAATTGAGGCAATTGCCAATGGCACATATGATGATATACACTTACACCAACAAACCAGGTTAAATTTAAAATATAGCTAAGACTAGAATGGCTAGAATTACTTGAATTAGAATCTAGTCCTAGATCATGATTTCATTACCATAATACCAGTATTACCACACAACTACAAAGATGGGAGATATTTTCTAATCATATTATATCTAAAAATTCTAGATCTAAAGCAGGGTATTTGATCTATACTATTAATCTGGATCTACTATCTGGATCTAGGTCATATTATGTGAAGAAAACAGTAGCACAGCGTGTTATTGTATTTGAGCAAGCCAAAGCCAGATGAACAATCATGGAGTGGACCTCGTAAAATTAGGTTCAAAGCCTTCAAGAATATGCATCACTGAAGCGCAACATACACTTCGCCAAGTATGTTTAACACTTGTAATAAAGAAAATAAGGTGTATTTGTTGATGCAATGATTAAATATCCTTATTTCTTTTGGAAATCATTGCAGAAATAAAAATAAACACAGCAGAGTACACATACCTCGGCTCCTCTGAATATCTTCTAAATATAGTCTACTTCCTGCAGCGGAGAATAAATATTGCATTCTGATTAGTCAACTTTCTTCCAATAAAAGATCAACTTCCGCTATTGACAATGGCGCCAATGTGTGAACTGGATTAAAATAAACAACAAATCTTTATGCGCCTAATAATGGACGACTAACACCAAATGTCTGTTAATAACCTAGCCTGCTTTCAAGCTAGGTGATATTGAAAATATCAATTAAGGAAGAAACAAACGGCAAATTTTATTTTAAGGTTCATTCGCTTATCTATTCTAGAAAAGTAGACATAGACTACTAAGGTTATGTTCTGTTTGGGCGATCATCAATGATCATTTATTCATTATGATAGAGACAGAATGAGAATGAGAATACTCAGAATCTCAATCTAATCTAAGATTTGATAAAATACTTAGTTTTAGATATTTATAGGTCTAGATTAGTAATTTAGTTAGATGTAGAATCTAGATCTAGTCATAAGTCATAGTCATGATACTTGAATTTGATAGATCTAGTTAAGAGTTAGTAGAAATTGACTACAAATACTATACTTATAGATAGACTACATCTAGATTATTCTAGAATTAGATTTAGACTAGAATCTAGAATGATACAGAATAACAGATTCTTTTCTTAGACTTTTCTAGATCCACTCACTGAATAACTCGACCTAGAAAATAGATCTATAATGAATAATGGGCTATAAGTATAATGAATAACTCAACTGAATTTTTTTATATGAAAACTGATTATTACTAGATCTAATAATAATAATAATATTAGACATTCTAACTAACAGGGTATTTTATTATACCGACATTCAGGACATTCAGTAAAGACTAATTTTAAATTGTCATTGTGATTAGTCTAAGTCTAGTCACCTAGTGACTCTAGTCTAGTCAGACATGAAAATATGCTGACTAACTCTTTATGACTTTACTGTCAATAGTCATTGACTTTATGTAGATCTATCAATATCTAGAATCTAAGACAGTCAAAGTCAGACAAGTGTCACTTAAAAATCTAAAATAAGGCTACTTTAACTTACTTTAAGCCGTCTAAATCGAGATTCTACAATGACTCCAGACTCAGTGAGTTGAGTAACTGTCGTACAGTCATCTGAGTATTCTGAGACATGAGTATGACTAGAGTAGAGTCTAGTCTAGTCCTAGATCTGATCTAGATTACTATACTATTATACTACTGTACTATAACTATAGAATGTAAGATTAGTGATTAGACCTAACTAGATTCTATACTATAATTATATATAATATAGTATAGATCTATAGATATTTAATCAGTTAAAAATATCATTATCATCTATATTAACACTATATTGTGACTATATCTATATTATATATATATTTATATATTATATTTATATATAACTATAGACTTTATTAGAGCTTCGAAAAATGCCTGATAGAGCCTTCTTAGTCAAGGTAGTTTTAGAATCTAGATATTATAGCTCTAGAGTCTAGACTCTACTAGTGAGTCTAGTCAGTCTAGACCTATATTTATATAATATATATATATATGGTTCATAACCCATTCATTGGGCTGGGGCCTTATTTGCCAGGGGTCACCTAAAAGTATAAGACCATTATTATAATTTTTTTTTTATCTAGGGAGAATGTGTAGAATCTAAAGATAATTTTTTACTATAGCTATAGATCTAATTGTCATTAAAAGTTAAATGTTGAGACATCTGAATCAGAATAATTTCAAACAATTTAACTGTTGCAGCATATACATATTTTTAACAGTTCAAATTACTGTCAAAGCTTGCTGAAAAAGATTGCCTTTGGCATGTGTCTTGCCTTTGGCATGTGTCCTCTCCAACACGCTATAGGTGTCTAAACCTGCGCAGCCTTCGAATGGTAATTAGTGCTTCTGTTTTCATAGGCACCTCACTAGCAGGATGGTCAGCAAGTGGATGCTTTAAAAATTCAACCAGACAAGTTTCGCGCTTTCTTCTCTAAAATAATAAAACCTACTATATATCTTGTGTGAGGCTCCCATCAATCATAGACCCTAGGCAGTTGCATAGTTGGCCTATGCCAAATATGAGAATACTAAGATATGGAGAACAATGTGTTTGATAGTCAATGCAGCTTTATTTAAACTTTCCTGTTATGAGTTTATGGTTGGGATATTGTTCTTTACTTTATTAAAAAGCCTGTTTTTCTCAGTCAAAGCACAGGTTCCACCAGTTGTTACCCCCGCCATCTTGTTTCAAGCCAACCAACAATTTCAAAACAGTTCTTCATAGCATTGAATAAATACTGGCCTGAGTTTGTGTCTTTGACTGAATGTTTCGAAATATTGCCATTAAGAATAATCTTTGTTTACTTCAAACTTTATAGAATGACGCCTAGTGACAATGTTTCCTTAGCCTCTTCATTGTATGTGATAAGAATCAAAAGTTTCAATAATTCCATAGATAATAGATATTTACATTGCATTTTTATATATTGTGAAATGTTTTTTAGTTTTTTTATTTTTTGCTTGTTTTTTTTAAATCTAATTCCGATCTTTTTTTTTGCAGTTTATAAGTATCTTACATTTATAATCCAGTAGTAATGTATGCCATATATGTTTTCAACAATTGTACAGTTATATTCCAAAATAAGGAAAATTATTTTTTTTTCCCATCCAGATTAAAAGATCATGAATGAGAGTGAAGAATATCGTTCTAAGCTTCGTACTCCTAATAAAAGAAAACTAGACGTTGCATCATGGGGAAACTCATCACCACTTGCAGAATTCGGAGAGTTCCCAAACTTTTTGAATACCCCTAGTCCTGTAAAGAGGCAGCAGTACTGCACACCTGATCTGCAATCTGGTTTTAGTCCTCACAAGTCCGGCTATTTGTTGCGTACACCAAGTCCTCATAAGTCAAGTGGCTATTCTAGCCCATTAAGAAGTAACATAAAGAGAGAATGTAAAGGCACTCCAAGTCCCCACAAAGCTGCCTCTGGGGCTGATCTGTTTGGGAATCGGTCTCTTCTTGATAATCTACCTATTCCAGATTGGGATGATAATTTTTTAGATAACTTTCAAGAAGGCTTATTTGGTTTAGGCAGTGAAGACTTAGAGGGATTAATTAGAAGCCCAGCCAAAAGTCCCAGGCGAAACCAACCATTTTTAACCAATAGCCCTTTCAAGAAATCTTCGCCAAATGTCAGCCCATTTAAAAATCCTCTTCTTACATCGAGTCCAAAGCTACCTGAGGATAGCCCAAGTGGATCGCTAATAAAAACTCCGGGAGTGATAGGCGGTCGCCCCTTGACTAGACAAAGAAAGCTTTTTCTGCAAAGTCCTGAACGTCATGTGCCATCAACAAGTACAATTAACTGGCCAACCCCTTTGCCATTCTCATCATTTGATGATACCACTTCCTCTATGCTAAGTGATATGGGAAATGAAACAACTGCTTCAACACAAAGCATTTCAACATATATAAAATGTGAAGCCAATGATGATTATCCAGTGCTGCCTCCTGTAGGCTGGACAGTACCAGGCCACTCAGCTAGTGTTATATCCTCTGAAAAACTAAACCACAAAGGGAAAGGGAAAAGCCTGAAACACAAGCAAAGTTCCAACACAGGACATAATACATCATCTTCCTCTACTGGCAGCTTAAATACTTCAGGCTCAAAGAAAGTCAAACCTGAGCCTCAGTTCACTTTATTGAGACCCCATGCAGAGATTCACAACACTCAGATCTGCCTGAGAATGGCACCTCGAACACCACCCAACAAAATTAAGATATCAAGGGACTTCTCTCAGATTCAGACTCTGCCGTCCAAAGAGCGGCTACGCATTGTACGCAATAGGTTCCGCGAGACATTAAACAGGGCTGTGGAGTTAGTTATTGAAAAAGAAAAGAAATTAAAAGAGCAAAATGTGTGTGAGCCCCCTACTCAATCTGCTCCTTTATATAAACCCATGAGAACAATACAGCCTGCCCCACCATGTACGGCAGCACCTAAGCCCATGAGAACAATACAACCTGCCATTCTACCAAATTTGTTTCCTAATTTTAATGTGCATGGACTTGGATATCCTGCTAAGACGCAAATATTGAAAAAGAAGAAAAGATAAACATTAACTTAATGTCAAACGCTTGTTTGTATGTTGATATACTTTATTTATTATTATTCTTAAGTAAGAGCAATATATACCGGGAAAAAAATGTATTGCCCTACTTATTAATTAATTGCTTTTAATTTAATCAGCCCATATTTTTAGAATAGTTCATTTGTCCCAGGCAACTTAAATTTGCCACAGGTGAGTTAATTTGTAAAAATGTCCTAAAGTATGCTTTGTTTAGTCACGACTTTTAACTGTTAAACCATTTTTTTATTTAATGGTAATTTTTCTAAAATAATTTTGTAAGCTAGCTTTTCTTTTATCCAAATGTTTTGTGGGATTTCTTTTTTAACCCAAGCTTGTATGTAGATCAAGTTCATTCAATAAATGAACCATCATACACAATTTAAAAAAAAAAAGCTACACAAACTTAATTTTCAATAGCCAAAGACTAAATCCATTCTTTGAACACCTTGTTACACAACCACTATTTGTACATCAGTTTTGTATCCTAATACAATTTATTTATTCTCTTAATTTTTTTTAAAAATTCAAACTTGTGATTTGTGTACAGTTTGCCCATGTAAGTTAGTTGGATATTTTTTACTATTTCTGACAATCATCTCTGCTGTGAAATGTGACATTTCAGTAACTATTTTTATTGGGCCATTACTATAGTAGTATCACTATTAGTTGTAACTGGCAAGACAAACTGGACTAATAGATGTAAGCCAGCAAGGTTAGATAGAATTTAAAATAGTAGCTAACTTTCTTATCTGCATAGGGGTGAAGTTTTGCTTTTATTTATATACATAGGGTCAACTTCTTTGTTATTTTGAAATTCACATTTCTCAGTGCCTTGACAATTTGTTATAAAAAAAGATAAGAACATATAACCATATAAAAGAATATCTTATCTTTTGTGTTGAATACATTTTGATTTTTAGAAGCTGTAGAGTTTTTATGAGACATTCAAGTGGAAAGAGTTGGAACCAGGGGCGGACTGGGTATCAAAATCAGCCCGGGCACTACCATCTAACCCGGCCCACAAATGGCGAGCCATATTATATGTCTAAGCCTAATTATATTCTAAATATAATAATAATAAAAACAAATTTAAAGTTAAATAATGCATCGAAAACGATGAATGCTTGCTTGGGATTACGTAATGTATTATATTTATACATGTATGTGGTCTGAAACAGTACACTAATGAGTTTCAAATAAATATTTATCATTAAAATTTTTTTTGAAATTTCTTGTTAGACCAAAAGATTAGAGAATGCCTATAGTTTAGATAGGAACTTACTTTACTGAACGTGAAAAGTGCTTGCTTCTGTAATCATTAAATGTGATTTGTATGTTCAGGGAATAAGAAGATCCCACATCAGCGCACTACTCCCTGCCACATCGCTTATAATAGTGTCCAAATCAATTTCTTGTAATACATCTTATTTTTCAGCCATAAGCATAAAATCTTTCAAGTGTTCTTGTGTCATGGTGCTTCTCAGCCTATTCTTTATACATTTCAATGTGCAGAAACTTCTTTCACAAGCCACTGACTACATGACAGCAAAAGCATACATTTATAAGACAATCCATTTACAAGATATGCTCCAGTCAGTAAATTGTACCTTTTTAAAATTCGGTAACAGCAATTTGGACAGTTAGTACAAGACAAACACAATTTGTTTTCAACTTCCATATCACTTTCACCACAATAGTCATCGTTCTGTTCATCTTTGTTGTTTCCCACACGTATCTTATATTCATCCAATGGTGATGTTTTCAGCTTGTCCCACTGCTCAGCTAGATTCATCAATTCGCTACGTAAATTTTCTGCAGTAGCCGTGGAATAAGAGCAACTTCTTGCTAAGTTCTTTGAAAGCTGGTGGCTCAAGTCCTTTTAGCTTTATGTCGTTGAAATTTCTAGGATCAAGGCATGCGAGATATGCATAAAAGATGTTTGACACGTCAAAAGGTCTTTCTAGACTGGAGATAACTGTGTCTATAATGACATTGAAAACTTGAACTTCATAATTTTTTTGAGTGTCGAGAATTCTATCACCATTGTCCTGCTCTCCTGATATTCTCTTTTTCATTCTTGTCCTTTTCTCAGCTAAACGCTCTTCAATTTCCAAGTTCAACTCTTCATCTTCAATTTTTGTATCAGCCCACCGCACAAAGTCATCTGCTGCTTTCTTCACCCCTTCAAAATTATTTCTTATCTTAGAGTCTTCATCTTGGTTTTTGTCACACACACTATGTTATGCTCTCTCATAATATCCATTCCATTTGTTTGAAGGTAATTTGAAAGAGATGTGGTCAAGATGGTTTCATATCTCAATAAAGCATTTTTGAACGCCAGGGCTTTTGTTCTCGTGTCTGCTTTAGAGCCGCTATTCTTTTCAATTTTGTCAAGCACTAGAATAATACTAATGTACAGAGATGACTCTTTCCTTGAGAGTGACCCGAAGATTTCAAAGCCGCATCATCATGTTTCTCCTATTGTATTTAGGTCTATTGTATGACACCAGATCTTTATTGTAAGAATTTGTCATTATTTACCTCAGACTACAATAATTACAATAGCAAAATAAAAAAAGAGGTTAATGATTGTGATTTACATTTAGTAGGCCCCCTATTTTACACACACAAAATAATGATTTTTTCTTTGTAAGCTTTAAGTGTAGTATTGTAGATATATATGTTATTAAAAAAATGAACAAAGTCACCTCTATACACAGATTGAGTTGTGAATCCGTTGTTTGTTTTTTTTTTTTTTTGTGGTTTGCTATTAGGCTTCTGTGTACTGAAGTTATTTCTTATTCACTATTGTTTAAGAGGTAATTGTCTCCCCTATTTTGTTTTCTGCGTTACATCAGTTTTATAAAACTTACCTCTCTCAATTCCCTCATTTTTTGCTAACATTGTCAATGGAACCATCGATGACGGGTGAGGGAAGGAGCCAAAATGGGCGTGCCATCAAGCGCACATGTCGACCAGCAAAACGATCAGGCCAAACGAAGCCTCGAAGACATCAAAGCAGTCTTGAAGCTTATGCCGCTGGTACATTGTAAGGTCTTGCAGCGGATTTTAAATACAGTGTATGATGTAGAATTGTTGTTTTTTATTCTTGTTTAATTTTTTTTTAAGTTGTCTGTTTTGAAAAAAAAAAAAAGATTGGTGGTGACCCGACCAGCCCATTTAGTGGCGGCCCACCGGCCATTTGCCTGTTTGCCCATTTTAATATAGCCAGTCTGCCCCTGGTTGGAACTAAGGACTTCTTTGTTCCTATTAGGAAGTAAATTATTATTGTCAATGTTTTAAATTTGTGGATTTTTGTTTCTTTCCGTGTCTTTTTTTTTCTGTAACTTTATTATTATTATAAATTAAAATAGTCCTGATGTAAAATGTATGTAACAATTGGACCTTTTTTTTCTTCAGTTCTGCACATCTGTTGTGCACTGTTAGTGTTATAAACAAAAAAAATTGTTTATTGCCATGCTTAATATCACACTCTCATATTTTTAGTTCTATTAATGAAAATGCTTAGCACATGCCAGATTTTTTTCTTCATGGCTGGTACTTGTGTTGTATTTAAAATTTTTTGATTAGGCAGACATTTTTTCACTAGATGACTAGATTTTGAATAATTATAAATGTAATCAAATTGTTTTGTAAATAACTAATCATAAATCTAATAAACAAAAACACACATTTTTCGTAATATTTTTTTTGTACCGGTATTTATTAAAGCGCTGAAAGATATAGTTTGACTGTTATTCCAATTACTATCATCCATTTAGATAGAGCTTATTTCTGCATTTGTTAAAGCCTAATAAGACTCTCTAGAAGTATGATTTTTATTTTACCATTGGTCATACAAGTGTACAAAATATTTAGATTCTTGTTTAAAGAAAGATTAAAACTGCAGACCATGAATTAGTGTCCTGTTTTTTTTATTTCATTAAAATAACCTTGTGGTAAAAACACTCCGCATATGGTTAAATGTACAAACATTTGTAAAACAACAAATAGAATGGCACATGATGTCACCTAGTTAACTCTGTGTGAAGTGCATCTGCCACAGTTTTTAGGGCCTTGAATTCTTCTTGTATTTTGTCTGTAACATATTTCCTGATTTCTTGCTGGAAAAGTAAAAAGTAATGCAAGAGGTGAATTATTGAAACAATAGTGCTGAGCTCTTACAGTCAGACATTCCAATTGTAATACTAATTCTTATTGATTTCTTAAATATGTCAATATCTATTCTAAGTAATGTGGAAAAAAGTTTGCATACAAAAACACCAGAACAGCATGCAAGGAGATAAAACATTTTGGTCCATTACTGCTTTCTCAGTGACTCTTCATTAAATATATTGTTATATGGCTCCTTCTGTCTCAGAAGTCAATGGATGTGTTGAGATGGGGCAGAATCTATAGTGACTGACTGATAAAGCCAATTCTGGAGGGGCAGAGTTTGCAACAGTTTGTGCACATATATGCATCTGTCCTAGGGCAGCTTCGTTTCTTTTGCACTCAGCAAAGTTCGTACCAGCATGTACAGTCTGTTTCCATGCTGTCCTGTCTTGGGCTATCTCCTCCCACATACTTTGGACAGCCCTTGGAACTCCCTCTACAAGCTCAGATGATGTCTTTAGGGATTCTTTCATCTGGCATGTGAGTGATATGACCGAGCCAGCATAGTCTTCTCTGTTGAAGGAGGTCATAGATGCTGTGCATGTTGGTATGTTTCAAAACTTCCTGGTTGGTAACATGATCCCTCCAGGAGATGCACATTATGTGTCACAGGCAGCATAGGTGGAAGCTATTTAATCTGTGTTCGTTCTTGATGCAGCTAAGTTTGCCAGCTCTCACTGCCATAAAGAAGTGTGCTCACAACGCAGGCATTGTAAACTAGGGGTTTTGTTGACGTAGTCAATTAGGTATTTTCCCCCACGCACTTGGAGAGTTTTGCCATTGCTGCAGAAGCCTTTTATTTTTGTCAACTCGTGTCTAAAGCTAAGTTGATCAATATTGTAAAATGTCAATGAAAAGGTTTGTAAAATGATATACATCTCATAAGAAATCCTGTTGCATTAAATACATCCAGTGCCCTGCAGCTAGACATTCAGAAGTTGGTTTCAGGAAAATAACTTAGAACATCCCACTAATTACTACAGAATTAGTGACAATATTTTTAATATTCGGTATGTAAGAAAAAAAAATTGCCTGCTCTTCTTAATTTTTGTGCATGATAATGTTGGAATTCAACTTAAATTCATCTCAAAATATAGTTTGAACATATGTCAGTAGCTGAACTTTTTTTTTTATAAATAGGATAGGAAATGTCTATAGAAGTGTTTATAAACATGATCAATATTGTATTCTGTAAGTCCAATTTTAAAATATTTTCAATATTTTTTATAGTATATAGCAACAAATTATAATAACAATAAGGCTTGTCTTCAAGCTTGAATATTAATGAGAAATGCAGTATTCCCCATGGCTACACAGCTGCGACCTACATACTGTAAAGAAAATGTAACCTTCTCTATTGCATGCTTCAAACAAAACTTACTGGTGTCTTTTTTGAATCTTTCAAAAACTTCAGTTCTTTGGTAAAATCTATTGGATTTCCTACCAGATAGGTGACACTCTAGTGATAGAAAATAACATACATTAGAATTCTTGAAAAATTTTGAAGTTAATTTTATGCAAAACAAACAAAAATTGTAAACAGTAATTTATATGAAAAGAATGAAGTTTTAGCCCTTTGTGTTAAAACCCCCCACTTGGCCACAATACATCTATATGTATACATCTTTTTTTACTAAACTAAAAATATTGAACCATGAACATGCTAATATAATTTTGGCATCACTTCCCAGTGTTGAAAGAAAGATGGTCTTTTATTTATCCAGATTTTGCTTTTTTTTTTTTTTTTTTGATAATCCAGTTTGGATTCTATTCCGAGTGAAATTTGCAATTTTTTTGTTTGTTTATAATCTAAGAACTACTCACAATAGATGACTAAATTTGTGCGAGCTATATATCAAAAGAATATACAATCACAATAGCATTTCGAAACTTTTATTGTACATCTAGAATCATATATATCAAAATGAGCTTCATTAGATCAATATAAGTAGACCTCTTATGAAAGGAATAACTTAAAGCATATAAACTCAACTTATAAAATTGAAGTTGTCATGATTGCACGCAAAATACTCTACCTTATTTATTAGTGGAATGTAGGGGGAACGTGTAGGCAATACTTTATCCATTCCTGAAAACAAATTACAAATAAACAAACTGGCAAATGCGTTATTAAATGTAAAAAGTTAATGTATTTTCATATCTTCTTACATTTTTTTTTACATTGAATCATATTGTTTTAATCAAGAATTTAAAATAGGCATTTTGAAAATTCCATATATTTAAAATGTTCCAAAGTTATTTTTACCAACATGCCAGATTGGTAGAACAAGTGGAGTCACTTTACAGTCAGCAATGATTCGTCCAACACCTGAAAATACAAAATAACATTCTTAGAAAATGGTTATAAATTTGTCCTACACATTAATAAAAGATTGTTAATAGAGTGTAGAGCAGGCAGATTAGTTTATCTTGCCTACCAGCTAAAAAATGTTTTTCCTGAATATAAATACTTTTAAAATGTTCATAAGTATAATGTAAAATAGACGTTTGCCTTCATGTGTAAATTGTACAACATACGTTTGCCTATGCCGGATATTGAGAATCATGTGGCCTGAAAAGATATCTGCTGTCAACTTGTGGGAAAGAACCAAGCAAAAACCCATAGCCCAGGATATTAAAGGTTTTATTATTATATGTTTTCCTATACCGGATATTGAGAATCATGTGGCCTGAAAAGATATCTGCTGTCAACTTGTGGGAAAGAACCAAGCAAAAACCCATAGCCCAGGATATTAAAAAGCAAAAATGGTGCTGAATAGGACACACTGTGCAAGAACCAAATACCAACTGTTGAGAATAGTGGAATGACATGGGAGCAGATGAAGAAAGAAAACTGCTCACAACCAAGTTCAGTGGAGTGGTCTGGTTGCGGCCCTATGCTCCCTTAGGGGTTCACAGGAATAAGTGAAAGTGAACATATGTTTATAATTATTAATATATAATGCAGCCTACTTTATCAATTTATAAGGGTATGTTTGTAAAAACAAATGTTCAATAACAAATAACTTAGGATAAATCTAGTAGATTGTAAAAAAAAATCAATGCTGCTATCCAATTACTTTTCATCTTACCCTGGCCAGCCAGACACCAAAAACAAATATAAAAGAATGTCTATTCAGCTTGTAAACTATTAGAAATGATAGTGCAACTATATCAAAGTAAAAATGTTAACAAAAACACTAGAAATGGATTTAAGATTTATAGGGAACTATTATACTTGCCCCATTTTAGTCTCATAAACTCCATCGTAAGGTTCACTTTACCTAAAATAAAAATGTGCAGAAATGTTAGATAACCCATGACTAAACCAAAATAACTATAAGAATTGACTTTCTTAAAAAAATGTCCTCGAAATGAATATCCAAATATTCTTATAACAAAGTATTGTGATACAACTGACATAATTTTTGCCTCCAAATAGGACACCCCTGTAGAATATCTGAATTAACATCTGAACTTATCAGTGCATTATTTTTTTGAATACATAGCAACCTATTTGATACTGCATACATACTAACCCAAAACTTTAGTCACCTAGACTATGCATCTAAAATTATCAACAAAGACATGTTTAAGCATACTAAGTTATTGCATTACAAGCAAAACCAATTGTATTTCATAGTAAACATGATTGATCAATTTCAGAATAGTAAGCTTCAACACAAATGGTACCGGTACATAAAAAGAATTAAAATTAAAAGGTAAAAACCTTCTGGGAAAAAATGGACCCATTTTCCTTGGTCCAAAATCTCAATAGCAAAATCTGTGCCTTTTTGATAAACACCATCTCCTCTAACAATAGGAAACACTTGTCCCAACGAGAAAAAAAGTGCTGTAAATTTATTCGTGAAACAAATATCCTCAGCAGCTGAAGTCCAGCGCATCAAATCTCTGTTTACTAGCTGTCTGGTCTTTAAAACTCCTGAGAAATGAACAAAAATGTAAAAAGTGAAATGAATTTTATACTTTTATTTTTTTTGTTGTTGTTAAATACTCTTTCTTCTCAGACAAAAAGTTAGACAACTTTAGTATGACCTTAGTATTTTAGTTGACCCCCAAGTTCTTTGAAATATAAAAAAAAATGTTGCCTTGGATGAGGTAAATAAAAGGTATCTTATTGGAGCATACTTTTTCCAAGATAAATGTCTTATCTTATTTTATATAATACAGTCGTTATTTCAAAAAAGAAGATGATTACGTCCTATGCATCATTTAGTCATGCATGTTAACCTATGGCTTAAATTCTTCAAAGTCACTGGTTTTCCTGGCTGGCTCAGGCAATCCATTCCATGCTCTAATAGCACTAGAGAAGAAGGAGCATTTGTACAAATTTGTCCTAGCATGTGGAACAAGGAATTTCGACTATAAACCGTAACAATGATGATTATAAGAAAAGAGTTGTGGCAACCTTGAGACATTCATTATATTGAAGTTTTGTATTTCAAATACTAAAGCAAAAAAGAAAGTTTTTGTGAATCTCTAATGTAAGTAATTACCCCACAAAAGTGGATCATCCATACAACTTGTGTGGTTACTAACAGTAAGTAAACCTTTAAATTTTGGCCGATCCAGCATTGCTTGATCAAGGATTTCCTTGTTGTGAACATGAACTTTATTTAACCATGCTTAAAAAAAATGTACACATGAACATCGATAAACATTGAACAATATAAATAATTCTGATTTTCAGTAATGTATAATGTAAATTGGAAGTGCGGTGGCTGAGTGGTCAAGCACTTTGCTTATGAACCAGAAAATCTCTGGTTTGAATCCTGGCGAAGACTAGGATTTTCAATTTCGGGATCAATAGGGTGCTATGAGTCCACCCAGCTCTAATGGGTACCTGTGGGTAGTGGTGAATGAGTGGTAAAGTACTTGATTTTCCAAAAATGAGGGGTATCAGATTTGAATCTCAGTGAAGATTGGGAATTAGAATTTCTGGATTTTTAGGATGCCCTGAGTCGAACCAACTCTAGCTTTAGTTTGGAGCAAAACAGAAAAGGCGGTTGGTCATTAAGCTAGTCATATGACAGCCAAGTTAACCATTAGCCATAGAAACAGATAACCTTTACATTATCTTCCCTATTAATTGCAAGATGTGTGAAAGAGGTCCTTTACTTTCTTTTCTTGATTTATTAACCTTAATGTTAAAAATGCTTAATAAAATTATGTAAAGAGATACTAAGAATAATTTATATTATGACTATTTTTAAAACAACAAGTTTGATATTGGCCAATAGGTGGAGATATGATTGGTCATGTGAATCTTATGGAGACTTCAACTGACCAAGGTGACTCAAGCAAAAACGCCCCCAGTCAGATCTATTTGACCCAGTTTCAGCTAGTTTATTTGGCAACATATGCGACAGATGTTCCGATTATTTTTAATAATAGTAAAATTTTTTTAACAATTATGTATTTTTTGTTGTTATTGTTTTTTTTTAGAGTTTAGTCATTTTTATTTTTTTATATAAATATTGTGTAGAAGACGCATTCCAATTCAATCTTATCAATAATATCTGAGTAGTGAGTAATTCATTGTTTAAAACTTATCAGATCTAGAACTTTAGTATAATTTACACAAGATTTTACCTAGCCATAGTTTACTATACAAGCCTACAGTGGCAACTGTTAATTTGCTTGAAATCTTCCAAAGCCAATTCATATTTTTAGGAGGCGGAATTCTCCAAGATCCATCCTTCAGTGGCATTTTTTGCCAAAATGTCAATAACTTGATAACTGAATATGACTTATATGATCAGCCAATTTTGATTTAAGTTTAAGAAAGAATTCTAAGAAATGTAAACCTAGATAAGTTGATCTAGATAAATAATGTACAGTCTAGTCACTAGTGTGACTAGTGTCTACTATAAAGATCTATTTATTAATAAGTTAGAGTCTAATAAGTGACACTACTGAGTACTCTGACTGTTGTGAGTGTGAGACTAGTCCCTATTCCCTAGTCATTTTAGTGAGGCTAGTCAGTAGCCGAGTAGGCTAGTGATGGCTTAGCTAGTGAGTCACTGAGTGTCGTGAGAGTGTGAGTGACAGTGAGTCTCCGGACACTACTTAAAAATAAATCATTTTATACAAACAAACATTAGAACTATAAAAGCAACATTTCACTTTATGACCAAAGTCCTTTTTAATCTAAATCGTACTCTAATAGAACCTATAGCATAACTCTATATATCTATATCATATATGTTATTGATAAGTTCTAGATAGAGATAGACTAGATCTACTCGATTCGATATTTTCAAGTTTATTTACAAAAAGGATAACTCCGAAATCCAGGATGTCGAGGGCCACTACTCTAATTATTTTTATAGATTAGGAGGGGATAATAAGAAATAGATTTATTCATTGCCTATGGATCTATTAGATCTATATATATATATCTATAATAAATCTCTGTATATGAGTTTGCAAAAAAAAAAAGTTATTTCTATTACAAATGGTCTCTTTTTATACAGGCCCAACTCTTAAAATGAGTACGTGTCTAGAAAGTAAAACTAAATTTTTACGCTTCTATATTATTAGGACAACAAAATTGAGGGAAGTAAAGGAATATTTCTATACTTTTTTTTCCTTCTGCACGGGCTACATTGTTTAAAATGTACACCGTCACATATAAAGAATATTGTGATTTATAATAAATAGATCAATGTCTTTAAACTTAATAAAAACAAAAATTTAAATATATATAAGCCTATATAAGCATGGCAGTTTTAGGTGAAAAGCGTCCCCTGCATTGCGATGTTTCCCATTGGCAATGAAAGAGTAGCACACATGAAATTTGCATCAGCGCAAGGCAAAGTTAATATAACCCGTGCTTACTCACCAACCCTTGCTGCATCGAAAGACAGATTCTTTCAAGCTCTAGAGGACGTAATTAAAAGTATTCCAAAGTCCGAGCACCTATATATAAACGGAGACTTTCAAATGGCCTAGATTCTGACTCTTAATTGAAAACAAATATGAACCATTAAATATGATTTCTGGTCGAGTTTGTCTGCGAAGTACTTAAATCCATGGATGCAAGCAAAGGAACCCCATTTTGCCTGCAAGGGGGGGGGGGGGGCGGCACCACCAAAAAACACGCAAAAACGAGTCGCTTAATATCTGACGGTCGCCATAAATAAAAATATATATATATATATATATATATAGGGTTAGTAGCACTTTTCCATGACAAAATTTAGGAGATTTTAAGAGGTTTTCTTTTCTTCGTTTGTGTAGATACAAGTCAAGGTGGGCATTTGAGGTAATGTTTTATTCTTGTATTAACTGAACTTAAATCCTCCTCATAAACAGAACCTGTAATGTACAGGTCTATTTGTATGTTTAATTCACATTTGCATACTAAATAATGGCCACCGTCGGACTTTATCGCGGCTGTGTGCGCGAATTACCTTCACTTACTCTAACGTAAATCTAGAGTCTAGATTTATATCACTAAATTCGCGGACTATATCGCGGCTGTGTGCGAATTATCTTCAGCTGCGTGGAGAGGGGGGAACTGATGTGTGGGCGACATCGTTCCGACCACAGCTTATGCCCAGGCATTCATCTCATGGAAATGAGATGATCCATAGTCGCTTCGCGACTGACGGTGGCCATAGATAGATAGAATCTCTTAGATTTAGAATCTATAATAGACTATAGATTCTAATTCTAAATCACTAAAATTCACGGACTTTTCACGGCGTCACTGAGTTAGTAATTATCTTACTAGATTTTAGTGATTTAGCGTAAATCTAGAGTCTAGATCTTAGTCACTAAATTCGCAGACGTTATCGCGGCTGTGTGCGCGAATTATCTTCACTTACTCTAACGTAAATCTAGAGTCTATATCTAAGTCACTAAATTCGCGGACTTTATCGCGGCTGTTTGCGCGAATTATCTTCACTAACTCTAACGTAAATCTAGAGTCTAGATCTAAGTCCCTAACTTCGCGGACTTTATCGCGACTGTTTGCGCGAATTATCTTCACTAACTCTAACGTAAATCTAGATCTTAGTCACTAAATTCGCGGACTTTATCGCGGCTGTGCGCGAATTATCTTCACTAACTCTAACGTAAATCTAGAGTCTAGATCTAAGTCACTAAATTCGCGGACTTTATCGCGGCTGTTTGCGCGAATTATCTTCACTAACTCTAACGTAAATCTAGATCTTATATAGTCACTAAATTCGCGGACTTTAACGCGGCTGTGCGCGAATTATCTTCACTGACTGACGTAAATCAAAATCTAGACTCTATTATAGATCTAAGACTCTTAAATTTGCGGACTTTTCCCGGCTGTGCGCGAATTATCGTCACTAGATTCTAGTGATTGAGCATAAATAAGATAATTTTCTACAATGTAGAATATTGTAGAATGTATCGTATTTCTAGAGTAATCTAGACGTTAGATGTATCGAGATAATTAAATTGACTAAAATTCACGAAGTTCTCAGGTTAATGGCAAATTATATTCACATATCTAAATTACTGTTACAAGAAGATTTTAGGTGAAGGAAGGGCCCGGAGGGGTGTAGCCTACACATTCGGTCTGGTTTCTGTTTTTGGTAGATGCATATATGTTATGCCGGCACATCAAACTTACTAGAATTAGATCTACTTACTAACTTAAGCGTCGCATGCCGGCGCCTTACGGATTTGTTTCTAACTTTTGTTTACGTTTTTAATATAAAGTGAAAGTAGGGCCTACAAAAATAAGCGCATGCTTGAGACTTGAGAAATGTAATTTCCAGTCTTTCTTTGAATTCGACTTATTCATTTGTAAGTTTGAAAGACCAAAACGTTATCGCAAGTGAAAAAAAAAAAGTCCGATACCGAGCCGGCAATCTGTCGGACTGGCGTTTGCCGGCAAGCTTTTTTTTTTTACTTTGATTTTGCCGGCATGCCGCTATAGCCGGCGATCTTGCATCCATGTAAATCTAAATATTTCAAAACAAACTCAAGCAGATTGTGGCGGCCCACATCTAAGGGTCTGACAAGGCGTTGAAGCACGACCATGTCCAGACTTAGGATTGGCCACACCTACATCACGCACTCCTTTGTGCTGAAGAGATAGGAGCTTCCACTTCGTGAGTACTGTGACTCTCGCCTCACCGTGGATCATATCTTCATTGATTGCCCCAATAACAGGATGTTAGAGGGGGAATTTTTTGTAGAGCGCACAACTTAAAAACACTATTCGACAATGTCGACCCTGGGAAGGTACTGGTCTTTGTCCAGGAGGTTTATTTGACTACGAAGATTTGATTTGTGACATTGTGAACGTATAATAATTACATATATAACATAAAGAGTTTTACTAAATTATTAAATTTTTACTACATTTACTATTTTAATTGTGAATAGACCTTGCTTTTTTTTACCCATTTACTTAGGACTAATTCATATGTAGTAGGTCAGATTCTGGTCTACTAGCTCTGTTCTCCAATGGTTCATGGAACACCCATTCAAACCTCGTGGATCATAGTTTGGGAAACGCCTTATTTTAGGACGACCGGTTCAAAAGGTTAATAGAAAACTTGATGCCCTACACCATCTGTTGCTCGGCACATTACTCTGCCTCCAGGTCTACTTACATGTAGACAAAGAATACATTAATTCAACTTAAGTTCGCATGCCTGCGTTCAGTTTTCGTTTCATAATCAAATTATTTTGAGGACAGGCTTTCTGTGGGCCGGATTTTGACACTGAGTCAGCATACAAGTTAAAAAGCAGGTCAAATTAGGTTCCCCCAGACCGCGCGGGGGGGGGAGAGGCATCCAAAGCTGCTAAGATTGTTTCAATTACAGGTATTATATTAAATTTTGAATCCTTTATCCTAGTGTTTTTTTTTTATATTTACAATTGGCCTTCATTATAATATCCAACAAACACAATTGGCCTTTTAATTATAATTTAATTTTAATGATACCTCTTTGTGTGTGAGCACTACTTTACAGTTTGATCATGAAATGATAGTGACATGCTTAACTTCAGCATTTATTTTTAATTTATTCATTCCAACTTCATTAAAACAAAACAAAAAAAACAACAACTCCCAGTTGCATTGCTCTTTTTAATAGTAAATTAAGGAATGTTGCACAAAACAAATTGTAGACATTTTATGAATAATTTTGAGACACTATCACAGCCATAATTGTTTTAAACTCGTACATTTCTCCACTGAAATTGATATCTTGTTCAAAAAGTTTCCTATACATCCATTTAGGTTTCTATTGGCAATAGTTTATTTCTTCTTAAGTACATTATGAGAGTTGATTATAATCTTGATTAAATTATATAATCACAAAAAAAAGTAATAATAATAATAAAAAATCAACACATTAATCTAATTAAATTAATTGACATCAAGATTTAAACAAAAAGTTCCAGATTGTCTAATTAAAAAAGGCCTAAATTATTCAGCCCCTGCATTAACTACTATGGTTTTTCCTTTGGGATCATCATAACGGTCCATGATAGACAGATTCAACACCATAATAGTCCCAAAGTAGAGGATGAGGAGCAGGAATGAGGATGAGAAGAGGGCCATCCAAATGGGAGTGGTGAAGTAAGGGACACAGTCTTGAGCATAGCTGAACCGATCATGCTGGATGTTGAAGGGCTGAACCTGGAAAAAGAAAATATGTAAAAAAAAAATGTTTGTAAAATGTGTTACATGTTTCGGATGTTCCTTCAGAGTTGAAGATAGTTACTTCCTAGTCCAAACCTCCCGCAGGACGACGGGGGATGGGAGCGGGCAGGGTTTGAACCCGGGACCATCGATAAATCCAAATGACAGTCCAGCATGCAAACCGCTCGACCAGGCACATAGGGCGAAAACAATTTCAATTGTTAATATAACAAATCTGTTTCTTTTAAATGAATTCCTAGAAGTTAATGGGATTTCAGCAAATAGGAAATGCGAGAGAAAAAAAAAGCATAAATCAAAATAATGCTCAGTTTTAATATTTTCTTCCCTTTACAAGAGAATCATATGACTTCCACTTATGTATAATCTGGAGCTCAAATCATTATATTTATTCACTGTTGAACTATAATAATAATTATTGAGTAAAATTGTATTTAACTGATTGGGTAATCTGTTTTTTCTTCTTTGCAATATAAATGACCCAAAAAAAAAACTTTACTTTTAAATTGTTCTCTGGAAGTTTACAAATCAAATGAATGAAACAAGTTTGCTCACCTGGAAACCATCTAGTAGTAAATAGCTGCCTTTGTAAAAGTCTAGTTCCTTGTCATGAATGTAGTCAAGATACATTTTCATCTCAGTACAGTGATAGGAGTACAGGACTGAAATGGTCAAGTCTTGTGAATCTTTGCTGAGAGTTGCATTTTGCAAGGATGTATTGTAAGCTGACTTAGGGCCAAAAGTGATATTTAAAACCAGCTGTTCCATTATCCATTTGTCAATCTTTTTTTGTGCTAATATGCTGAAAATGAAAGAAATGTACATCATGAAAAATAAGTTGGAACTAAATATTGTATTTAAAAAAAAATATTAACTTAGCTTCCCACTTGACTTCTAAACGAAGGAGTCCACAAGCTTCTATTTTAGTGAAGATAAAAGTATAGAAATCTGATGATTTTTTTTTTTTTTTTGACATCAATGAAGAAGTCCACCCAGATCTAATGGGCATCTGATATTTGTTGCTCAAAGTTAAAGGCAGTTATAGAATTTAAAAACATAAATGTAACTAGATCATGCAACAAAACCACACTCCAGCAGAAAGTAAGTACAGAGTTGATCACTGTCAAAATATGATGTGGTGATATATTGTGTTGCTGGGGATTGTATTATTTGAACAATTATGACAAAGATGATCTAGAATTCACTTGAGTAATATTTTGATAATAAAATACAGGAACCTTTATTTGAATCCAACATAAGTACAGCTATGTACAAATATATATTAATAAAACTTGTAGTTGAACAAAGACATACTTTCTATTCAAAAATATTAGATCTACAATTACATGACTGTTCTCAAGCAGAATCAAAGCACAACTGAATAAAACTCAAGCTTAGCCCGCGTAGCTTGCCAAAACCAACCAATCAGATTTCACCAGGGTCGTGACGTCGAAATGTTCTCGAACAATCCGAAATGGCCGCTGGACTTCCCGAGGTGATTTCCCTGGGTTAAACCAGAGTAGTAGTTTCTGTTAAAAACCCAGATTTTATGTTTGGATAAGTGGCCTTACTAAATTATGAAATACATAGATAAACTTAGATTTGCGTACATGACAATCACAATGCAACTTCATTGGCTCTGCAGATTACCCTTTCCATCATCTGCCCCATAGACTGCTTTCTAGAACTCAAAGCATTAACGGACATTTGAAGTATTAGAAATAAAATAACCAAAGCAGTTAATCACTGGGTACCATAATAAATGTTTCAATAAAGTTCATTGTTCACCTGATAACACAGACTTTTAAATCAAGGAAATGTATAAGTGCATTTAAGCACTTTCATAATATCAGAATTTCTCAACATAATGTATAAAGTGGAAATGACAAGGTGTCAAAAAAAAAAAAAAAAGAGTACTGGTAATCTGTTTATAGGTGAAATGATGTGAAATGAGAAAAAAAAAGTTGTGGTATATATTGGAAACATTAAAATTGATGAATCTACTTACAGGATATTAATATTGATTTTTTTTAAAAGTTTATAATGCCACGTAATACACAAATGTCAAAACTGTGCTTATCTATTTTTAGTCTAAAAAACTACTATATATAGTTAAAAATAGTCAAGAAAAAAAATAATTTAATCAAACTCTAATCTAACTAAAAAAATGAGATTATACATTCTGCTTACATAAAACAGTTAATGCAATCAATCTTTCTATACAATCTTAAGATCATTGAATTAATTTCAAAACAGAAAATTAAAAATAGTACTAACTCGAATGATATACATATTTGTTGATAGTACTTCAATCTAAGTCAATAGTTTTTACAAGAAAACTGAACTTACCTGAAGTGGACATTAAATGTTTCATTCTCAAAAGTTTGATTTGGAAAGAACAGAACAATACTGGAAAAAGAAATAAAACATAAGTAACAAAAGAGTCATAATATGGCATACATCAGTGACATGTCATTTTGTTAAAAAGTCCTAGGTGTAGATTACATCAGTGTTTTATGTCATTTTGTAGAAAAGATTATTGTACCTCTTGCATTAGTACTACCTAGGCCATTCTAAGGCACATTGGCTTCACCTAATCCATTTTATTAAGTTAAAGTTTACTGAAATGCACATGCACATGAAAATTACTAAAGCTTAAAAACAAAACAAACTTTTTCAGTGAATCCAATACATACTTGGCAGTTTTATTACTCCATTCAGAGAAAGAGGCAGTGTTATCATTGACATCAAGGGTAGCATTCAAGTCACATGGATCAGTGTAAATATGTTCATTCTCTTTTCCTTTCTTTAAGCACAGCTTTGCACCACGCAAGAAAACAAAAATGTTGCCATCAGAGACATTCATAAATGTACCATTGTTATTAACGGATGCATCTGCCATTAGATGTCTATTAGCAAATGATTCCACATGTTCATTCTGAAATTAAACATGAAATAAATAGATTTGTTTAACAAGCCAAATAATTCTCACCAATAATTATTTCATACTTTCTATCCATATATACACACAAACACACACCCATATCTATGGAGAGGCAGACTTTCTTTCTATCCATTTTCCCCCCCCCCCCCATATCTATGCAGAGGCAGAAGATATGAAATAGGCCCAACTGACTTGAGCTGTCCCAAAAAAACATTCCCCAACAAAGAGAAGTACAGAAATTTGAACAAAAATTGATAGTGACCATTTAAAAAAATTATGCCTGTCTGGTGGAGTTACCCTCACTGATTTTTACAGTACCTGATAAAACACTACCTTGCTTTATACTATTAATACTAAACAACCAAAAAGTAGATAGATGTACACTATTAGCAGCAGGTCTTAATGTGCCAAGGAAAGTTTAAAAAGAAAGTTTTCTGTTTAACAATTCTTACCAAGCCATTACCAGCTGATAGTGCAGTATACAAAGCTGAATAATTGATCCTTCGCTTCTGCAAGTGATGTGAAATAGCACCAATGGTCTCATCTATTTTCAAATAAAACAATGAGAGTAATTTTTTAAAATTCAATATATCACAAAAAAAAAAACAGAATTTTTACAAAATTGGCAAAAGGTTACAGGCCCATGTGTGTGATTCGTACTCACTCATTATATATTATTAATAGAAGTGTGGTTGAGAGGCTAAGTCTGCTCAACTTGGCTTGGCTACCTATGAAAGGGGCTCAAGGTTTGACACCCAAATCGAGCAGTGTTGTGTTTAAAGAGCGACTTAAGGCAGTACGGAAAACTCCTCCCAGATACTGCATCCCCTCACTGATCCACAAATGAGATTGGACCATAGCGCTCTTAGCATGCTGTAAGCATGAAAGTAGTGCTATATAAAAGCCATAATTTCTTTATAGAAGGAAAAATCAGGACATTTTTAGCTTATTTAGTCATGAATGTGGAGTTGCATAAGTCTGAGTCATCAGAATTGCTAGTGTGAATGTAAGTAAAAAAACCTGAGTGGATGATGGCCATATCAACAAATGATAAAAAATATCTAGATCTCATTCATAGCTCTCTATGCCATCTTGTGGGGAAAATTAATACTTGTGTATGTATATATAATGTATCTATACTTATGCTGATAATTATAAAAAACAAGATTGGTGCAGATTATAAGAAGCCATTACACATGTTGATTTTATTGTAAGCTGTGGTAAAAAAATCATGAACCACATTAGTACACGCGCAACATGAACTTTTTGCGCATTATTGTGGCTTTTTTACCTTTCAATCACAATAAAAAAAAAACAACTTTAGGTTAAGGAAATATAGATGAGGACTTACCATTTTGCTTTAAAGCCTTCTCTTGGTCTGCCTGACTGTGAACTGGCTCTAAGTTTACAATGAGCAAGAAGCTTTCATCCCCTGACAGGTTCAGATTTTCAACATCCTTTATGGAGCTCACTGTATGAATCTTTTTAAAAAACGATTTCAGCTTCTCCACAGCATCATCAGGATTTAAGACTTGGGGTAATTCAAGGGAAAAGTGGTCTTCCATAAGTTGCTAAAAATAAAAATGTTAATTACTTACAAACATACTATATATATTCATTTGTATCTTTTTTTTTTTTGTTTTTAACATTATTATTACACTATTATCTGTAACTTTAAATTTCTTTTAAAAAAATATTACTAATTAGTAGATTAATGAAAAAAAAAAAAAAAAGAATAGTTGGAAAAAGGATCCCAGTAGTGCAAAACTTACTTTGACATTCTTAAAAGCACCACCATCACTATCAACTGAATAGACATCAGCAAATTTTGTGAAGTCATCCACATGAAGCTGAAATAGGTTTAAAATGTTTTGGCTTTGCAGTTTACTCATACTGTTTATTATTTCTATATTTATGCTACAGGTGTACATTTCTATTTTTAATGACTTACTTTATCCTGGAGAAAAATTACAGCACTATTTTGGGAACTTTTCATTAGAGGGTCCAGATAGTTATTTAAAAAAGTATCAGCATTGACAGTTTCATGGGCCATGACCTCTGGCAAATGAGCCATGGATCTGAAATTTGAAGAAAAAAAAATGAAATAAAAAGAGTGAGAAAATTTGTGCTTACTAATTGATAACATCGTTTTCTATTACAAGTTAACCCTCTATAAATTTAAGGTCATTTGAGTGAGCTAATTTCTATGGTTTAAGTTTTTATTAGGAAATAGATCTAATTAATATTTTTAATTTGCTGTTTAAAAACAAACATCTTAGGGTCATTTCCTTAACTCATTAGATCTAGATCCATATCTGGTATATCTCAGTTCAAGCTGAAATTTAGAACAATTATTTCTGACAACACAAATTGCAATAAAAAAAAAAGAATCCAATTATTAAATTAATTATTGGTAATTAATAATTTTGTTTGGTATCTCAAATAAGGGAAAGAAATAGTACTTGAGTGAAGATGTGGTATAAGTTGAATTAGTCCCCTTTCAACATTAATTACAAATTTTATTACATAATAAATGAAAGTAAGCTTAATATAATCTGTGTTTTTTTTTAAGTATTTTTTTTAGCTTGTCTTGTGACTTGCGTTTCATCAGTTTAATTAGAACCACTTCTAAATTTTTAAATTTTGGTATTTGTCTTTGTAAGAAGCCCAGGGCTCCAACCAATATGATGACATGTGTGGCTCATGTCTATTTAAGAAACCCAGGGCTCCAACCAATATGTGTAGCCCCTATAATCTATATATAGAAATGTTTGAGGGGACTATTATGGATAGTAATTGGGGGGGGGGGGGGGCTCGGGGAAGGGTGTGAAATCATGTGATCCTGAAAACAATATTTATTAACTTGAAATTGAAAGGTCTTTTTTTTTAAGAGCTAGAATGAAGATAGCCGATAGTCATAGTATAGATGTTATACACAATCACTTGTCACTGGTGATAGAGCAGGTTGGTTAATTTAGGAGATCAGATACCTATGCCGATGATAGAATACTATATGCCATGCCTATATGTTACTAGTGTAAGTGTTACAAGCCAATTATAATACCAAGTTATACTTTAATAACTAAGTCTTTACTAAGTCTACAACTAGAGAGTCTACTAGACCTACACCTATCCTATTAGATCTAATTATTAAGTAAAAAGACACAGTCACACAGTGACAGTGAGTATTGAGTGAGACTACGACTGTACAACTAAAATCGAAGAATGACTACATTACATAGTACATTACGTCACTGGCTAGACCTAGATAATCATAAAAGAATAAGATAGATTGAATAAGATTGTCACAAGAAGTCAAGATCAGATGATCTAAATTATTCTAAATCTAGTCAGTCTAGGTCTAGTCTAACTAACTAGAGTCTAGTGAAATCTAGTGTCAGTAAATGATAGAATATAGTGATAATATAGTCAATATATTATTATAGATGATATTTTGATGAGACTCATAACATTCATGATTCACATGTCATTGTCAGTCAGGAGACTAGTCTTGAGAGTCAGACAAACTACAAAGTCATGAGAGTGCCATGCAAATGATGCATGTCATAATTATATTAGTATCAGCCAGACAATCAGTATCAAGCCATTCATTTCAAGGTATGAGACTGAGTCTGACTCTCTGACGCTGGTAGGCAGTCACTTCACTGGTGACTGACAGTGACAGTAAGTTGAGTAACAAGAGACTTGAAGAGTCTGAGAGTGAGAGAGTAACGTCTAACGAGCTTACCTTTCTGGAGACCAAAGCAGAGCTGGGATGGATGCATCACTTGCAAACACACATTTTACAGTAATAATCACTACTAGGAGTAAATTAAGCATCGTCATTTTTAATGCCTGTTGACCTTCCAACACAGAAGAAGATGCCTGTAGAGTACGTCCACTACAATTAGTAGATATACAGCTGCAAAATCTTTAAGAAAACCGGAAATCTTGTGATTAAATATAATAAAGTTATTACCGGAAACAAACAGACAAGTCTTAATTACATGCCAGTTTAGCTCTAAAATATTATGATCATACCACTCTATAGCCGGGAAAATATCTTAATTGAATGCCCAAAAAGTCATATTCTAAATTTAAGAATTTTATAATTTATGAATAGATAACATTACCTGAAATATCAATAATCACTGAGTAATCCTTGTCAGACAATGTCACATATTTTACCAACTACATTATTTCACACGAATCTAATAAAAGGTTAAATATACTCATTGAACCCTGAGTTTTTATAGGACAATTAGCTTGTTTAATCTAACATTTTAAAACATTTAGATAGAATCTAGAAACGAAAAGTCATAATTCGAAAAATTGATTTTGAAAAATTTTATTTTTTACCTAAAAAAATAAAAAGGTTATAAACTCATAACTTTAAAAATCCTGGCTGCTTAAACTAGCTTCTTCCTTTTTGAGTACGCACATCAGTAATCATGGGTACGCTTTTTCTCACGTGTTTAAATTTACTATATAAAATGTAATCTCCACTTTTGTAACTGCTATAAATCGTTTAATAATGTATTGCTGACTAATATTAAATTCTAATTTATTGATTGTCAACTTTTGTTGACGATAATTTTCATGTCCTAATTATAATTTTCAGACATTGTGTGATAGACACCGATTTTCGATAACGTCTGACTTATTTATTATAGATCTAGAGTCTAGATCTAATTATTAACAAATCCAAGTAAATTAAGTGAATCAAAAAAAAAAACGTGAAATCATTCAATCAAACAAGCCTGCCTTAACAGATTTAGATCTATACATATTTAGAATAATTTAGATCTATATAATCTAGGTTTAGCCTGTTAGAATTCTATGCAGCCACAATGATACAATCATTATCATACATGTAACACAGTGACAATGTCATGTGAGTGAGTGATGTGAGTGTAAACTTTACACTAAACTTTGACTAAAGTAAAGTGTCTACAGTCTAAAGTAAAGAACTTTTACATGTAAAGATGTGTTTTTTTTGTTGTTGTTTTGAAGTTAGAGTAGGCCGTTCAGTCCGCCTGAAAAATCGTCCGTATTTTTTTTGTCCCATTTCGCGGCGAAACGAGGTTTTGGTATCCCATTTTCTATTTAAAAGCCTCATGTAAGTACAAGTCGTATATAGGCATGTGATACATCGTTGTACGCAGAAATGGAAGACCTATCAATATCTGTTTGAAATTTGAAGATATCTTAAGCGAGTACGAAACTGTTGCAGGGTGAAATTTTGTTTTTGTAATAACTTCGTATTCTATGGACCTGAAATAAAATTTCAAACATCGTTTTAAAGCTCATCAATTGCCGATTCTATGTGTGTAATTCGTTTTTTTTTATGTATTGAGGATTCCAGCGGCTTTTGATCAAAAGAAATTGTTTATTTTGGTCCAATCAAATCACTCGCCTTCGCTCGCGCAGCCCACTTTTTTTCCCCCTTCGCGTCGTTCGCGGCGTCAATAATAGGTCACGTGACCGGGCGCAGCCAATCCGCTTGTGCTTACCGGCTGTATAGATCTAATTGGGTCAAATGAATTTTCTTTTTTATTGTGTTTATCGATGTATTTAGCTGTAAAAACAAACAAATTTAGTTGATTTTGTATTTATTTAATTATACATTTGATTTTAGGCCATTTTTTAATGTCAAGATCATAACTCCAATAAGTCGTATCATGTACATTAGAATTAGATCTAGACATCGGCCCCGTCAGATCGGGGGGGGGGGGAGTGGCATTTATGAATGCCATGATTCATGATGGTGAACGTATTTTCTCACTTAAAATATTATTTTAAAATGTTAAATAACTTAAATAACATATAAAAAATCACAGGAATATTAATTTTAATGTATCTTAAAATGTTGATATTTATTTAAAAGCTAAATAATATTTAGAAAGGTTAAAAAAAATTCAAAGTGACAAGACAACACAAAGTGGGACAAAAAAATTAGTAAAATACAAAGGTTTAGAAGGGGTCAAAATAATTAACTAAAAAATTTATAACTTTTAAACTACATATCCGATCTTCAAAATTCTTTTTGTAGCATTTATATCACAAAATTATCTATCTAGCTAGAGTGGTTTGATTGCATATAAGCTAATAACTATTTTCTCACTGAATCCCCTAGTTAGAGATCTTAAAATTTCTAATAAATAATATTAAAAGCGTTCTTGATTTTGAATCATCATGAATGGCCCAGTTGCCCGTATAATTATGTCAATGATAAATGATCTGGTTATCTAGATTTAGTCTGCCTATATTAGTATATTCATATTGCTAGCGCAGCTAGATCTATTCTAGGTACTTTGATAAAAATTTCAAGTTCAATTTATTGTAAAGAAACTAATATAGTAATATAGAGCTTTTTGAACCGAGTTTATTGATACCTCATTTATGTTTCTAAGTTAACTAGAACAGAAGTTATGACCATTCTAGTGTCGAAAATTTTGCCTATATTAAAACAAAAAAATTTGTGACCGAATCACGGAAATTTTGCAATGAGAATGCTATAACTTTTTAACCCTTGCAGATAAGTGAATGAAATTTTCATCAGCAATGCATGAATATGTCCTGATAAGTATCCCAATTTCAAACATGTGATAAACAGTTACAGAATTATTTTATTTGATATTTAAGTGGGGATACCTGTTGAAAAGAAGCGATCGACGAAGAAGTACTTTTTCACACTTTAAAGTCTGTAACTTTAGAACCATACAAGATAATTGAATACAATTTTCAACAGAAATGCCTGATCCTCTGTTGATACTTATTTTATTTTTAAACCCTAGATAGAAGTTTAGAATAATTTTTTCAGGTACAGAAGATGGATTGTGTCGAGAAAAAAAAAGCTACAAAAAGTAGTACTTTTTCCTGGTTAAAAGGCTGTAACTCCACAAGTTTTAGAGATAAATGAATACAATTTTTAACAGAAATGCATGAATAGTTGTTATTGTTTTTTATTTTATTTTGAAACTTAAGTTACATGGTAACACATTTTTTTTCTTTTAAAAAGCAATGTTGCATGTCGAAAAATGACACGCATATTTAACGCCTCAAGTGCTGTAACTTTTTAAACTTCATTAAAATTTTAACAGAAATCCATAATTAAGTCTTGATACTTATTATTAAACTTGAGATGCACAGTGCTTCCTTGTGGCCCTGATAATATGTGGTGATTGTAAGTGCATCCCCAGGTTACGGAAATAATTCAATATGATTTTTTTTTTTGCTTGCGCTCCATGTCGACCATGTCCATGTGATTGTCACATTTGTAAAATTACTTGTTACACCCTTGCCTTTTGCTTCCACATCAAAAGTGCTTGACAATAGTGACAATTACTCAGCCACATCCTCGCAATTCATGCCTATCTCATGCCCATCGTCAGTCGTCATGTTCTCTGCATGAAAAAAAAAAAAAAATTTTAGTCATGATTGAAAGTATGACTTAACACTTAATCAGCAGCATCAAAGATTTAATTTAAAAAGAATATATATTTTAAGTCTTTGAACCAATAATAAAAGCTACATATGTGTTGTTTGTTTATTTAGTATCAAGCCAAGAAATCTAAGCTAGAGTTCTGATTGATTGATGACTGATCTCAAATTTATGTCAAACTCTAGATTATTTTATTTTTATTAATGAATAGAATTGACTATATATTTTTACTAATCTAATTATCTTCAAGATTTACATAGAAGGGCTAGATTTATTTAGAATATTTAAAGAAATCAAATAATATTAATGAAATCTAGATGTATTTGTGGAAAAAAAATACGATAATGCTTTAGATCTAGATTTATAATTATTTTTTAATTATCGGCCATTATCGCACCAATAAATATAATGGTTTCAATAAATATCCATTCAAAACTTAATTAAAGAGTTAATATCATCATAAAAATGTTATTTCTTAAGTTTTAAATATTTGATGATTGAAGATAATGAAAGATTTTGGTGGATTTCAAAAGAGATTGTGAAATAGAAAAAGGATGCAGCCATTGATAAACAATGAATCCATCACTTCCGTTTTTTTAATGGCGGCCGGTTTCGCTTTAAAAAATTAGACCTAGCCCACTGGGCTTGCATTTATTATGCTTGCTGGTGACTTATTGCTCAAAAAATTTACAAAAATAATTAGATTATATACTAAGGTACATGGCCAAACTAAATTTTACACACATCCTAACTTACTAATAACAAATAATCGGGGTCAACTTACCTCAGTATTATCACCATGCCTGATCGCCATGAAAATAATGGAATAACACAGTATAAATCCAAGGAATAAATCGATCTATGGTCCATGTGAAATAAAAAAGCACTTTTAACCCGTTTAAAACATGATTTTGAGAACAAAATCAGATTGGAATGCTATATGAATTCCTACTGATCTCAAAACTGCCGCATAAAGGCTATTGCTTCCGGTAACCAAAAAAAAATCGCCGCGACCGGAAAATCGAAGTACCTAATCTATTCTAATAAAAATCTAGTTATTTCCTTGGACCTTACAGTATTTCCCCCAGTCACATCTTTCACTAATGGCATGACTACTATGCCATATTATCATATATTATACTAGATCTTATCTAGATAATATAGCCCTATGTATGATCTTGTGGTCATGTCCTTATATGTTTGTTTTTTGTATCTATATTTAAAAATATATCTATATTCTATATTGAAAAAAAAAATTAAAAACATTTATGTTCTTATTTTAGCTCTATTTCTCATTTATATTATGCTGTAATACATTAATTAAATAATACATTGTACATTTTTAGGGAAGCCTATGGGTTTGCACACTGCTCGCAAGATGAAGGATCATCGCAGAGAACAAAGATGGCACGATAAAGAATACAAGAAAGCTCACTTGGGTACTCGCTGGAAGGCCAATCCCTTTCAAGGTTCTTCCCATGCTAAAGGCATTGTTTTGGAAAAAGTGTAAGTTTTTTTAAAGTTTACAATTTACTTTTTTTTTTTTCTATAATTAGGCTAGGCATGAAACAATGAAAAACATCAAATGTATGATGCTAGCATTTCTGTTTAAAAAGTTGGGATTTTAAGTTTGTTCAAAGCAGAAAATATTGTGAATACATGTACATTAATTACAATATATACAGAAGTATATGAACAGTTTACAAAGAGGAGTTAGAATTTTAAGATATTATGAATAAATCATTACAAAAATAATGTTTGCTGTGAAGTGTGATTGTTCATACCAAGATAGATTCTCCTTATTGTTTCCAACAAAATAAAATCTTAAGAATTGATCTGTCTAGTTCTAGAGCTCTAGTATTATAGACTTGAAGCAGATTGTGTTCTTTACAATAACTGTCATATCTGATAACTTAATTACTGGTTACTTTTTAAGAAACTTCTGCTCTATTTATGTGTTGTATAAAAAAAACTATTACCATAGAGATGTATTCAAGATTTTTAAACATGGAGCATCTTTATAAATAACAAAGCTTTTTGGTGTATTCATTGTAAGGAATATAGAACTGTAGTCTTTTTCCATTGAATCCCATTTCTTTAGATAAGTCACTATTGATTTTTTTTTTCCTTCAGAGGTGTAGAAGCTAAGCAGCCCAACTCTGCCATCCGTAAATGTGTCAGGGTTCAGCTAATTAAGAATGGCAAAAAGATCACAGCTTTCGTTCCCAACGATGGTTGTCTAAATTTTATTGAAGTAAGTACATTTTTTTCACACACTTAAGTAAATTTCAGAAACCTTGATCACATTTTTGATTTATATAGAATTTGTCCTTGTATATATTGTAAAAGAACAAATTAGTTTTATCTAAGCGTTTTCCATGCCCTTAACTTAATTTATAAAAAAAACATATTCAGAAATTTGAATTCTTGGTGCCATTTTGAAAAAAAAGACATCAAAGTGACCAAAAATTGCCCAGCTGTGCAATATACATACACCTATGATACAAAACTTTTCGCTGAGGGCGGGGGCATGCTGTTGGTACTGTAAACTCTGCATTCCATGGCAATTGTAATTATTAATGAATAGATTGAAAGTGCTATGGTGATGTCAAAAATAGGTGATATTAATTTAGAGAAAAAGAGGTCATTATAGTGAATTTTTTTTAAATAATTAAAGTAACGATATATTTTATTTTTTATTGGGGGCGTTTAACAAAATGTTAGTTTTGTTACATTATAACATTATATTAATTACCTTGATAATAATCAATTTGTTTCATCAGGAAAATGACGAAGTTCTTGTTGCTGGTTTTGGTCGTAAAGGTCACGCCGTGGGTGATATTCCGGGTGTTCGTTTCAAGATTGTCAAGGTAGCCAATGTGTCTCTGCTAGCTTTATTCAAGGGAAAGAAAGAACGTCCAAGATCTTAAATTGGATAAATAAACTGTCTTAATATAATAAACTTTTTTTATTTAATTTATTTTTTTCATTAAATGTCATTTAAATATTGCTTTTAAGTACGGTAGTATTCTTACAATAAAATGAGTTTGGAAATCAAGTCTAAATCAAATGTGGGCAAATTATGACCCACATCCCACCTAAAGATTTACATATAAAAAAAAATGTGAATACTGGTATACAATATTTATATATTAATGAAACTTCTGATAGAGCCTAAAGAAATATTTTTATTTCTATGTGTGGTGTGTCCTTCTATAGAGTTTAAATTAAGGGAAGATTATTCTTATTGGCAATATTTCAAAACATTCAAAGACACAAATGTAGCTAGTAATTATTCAATGCTATGAAGAACTGTTGAAAGTGTTGGGTTAGCTTGGAACAAGATGGCGTCACAACTGATGGAGCCTGTTCTTTTAAGGAATCACAACCATTAACTCAAAACAGGAAAAGTTAGGCTGTTACATTAAATATGTAGACCTAATCATTTCAGTGACCATGGGTGTAGTTAGGAATTTCGCGTACTATTTAATGTAAAGAAAACAACTTTCCCGTTTCTCAAGGCAAGCAAGTGAAATGCCACAGAGAGAAAGGGGGTGAAACTATTTGGGTTCTTTGAAAGATTCCAACTATGATTCGCAGTTTGGTAAGCATTGAAGGTTGCATACAGTTTTCGATATTTTTAGCACAAATCCGAAAGATCAAGCATCACATCTATTTGTATGCTTTAGAGTCTTGGACGCCGACTGTAGAACTAGAGAGGAGGATCCTAGGGATGACATTAAGATGCTAAAGAAAGGTCCTAGGTATCTCATACAGAGACTGCATAACAAACGTAGAGATTAGAGACAGGATTAGTACAGCGGTTTGACCCCACTATGACCTCTCACTACAGTCAAAACAACCTTCCTTCAGGGAACAGTACCAGGAAAAAGAAGAAAATGCAGAGACAGTGAGAAGACAAAATAGAAGTATGAAAGAGGTTCTATACAAGGCAAATACTGAGAAGAATGGAGAAAGACGGTCGGCGAATCTTGTGTGGTGTCCCAACAGACTAAGGGATAGGTGAAGATGAAGATACTACACTATACCGTATAATTTTCCCAGAAAATATTTCAACGCAGATACTGGTACCGTATGTCAATTTTTTTTTATAATAAACAAAACGTAAAATCTATATATAGCTAGTATGTTCATGTGCTTAAGCATCTATCAATATATATATTTCTCAAAAGACTAGTTCAAAAGTTCAAACCATAGACATAAATAAGTATAGACTGGCCAATAAGATATTTTTATGAAGGGAACATTTGTGATTTGCAAATTAGTGTACTATGGTACTATACAGCATGAGCAGTATAAAAGTTAAGTATTCATATCTATTTCAGCCATAACCTATATAAGTATTGCAATATTTTCACTATTGTGTTTTTTTTATCTCTTAGCGTGACTGTAATGTCAATTAATCATAATGTTTATTTTTTGTTCTGAAACTGTTTTTTTTTTAATTTTAGCTTATTTGGACATTCTGCTGAAAAAATCCCTAGTTTCACTAATTCAAAGTTAAGGACTGAATCCTTTATTTCTTTTTTCCAGTGTATATTTATTTATGCTATCTATGCCATTTTGTGAATGAAAATAGTGCGGATTTGGATACACCATTTTTCTTTCACACCATGCTGCGTAAATAAGGAGGAAGTGTAGTTTTGTTTAATCTTTAAGACTAAAGATCGTGCAAATTGACAGATTTCGGAAATCCGAATACAATGGATATACATTTTTTCAAGTTACATAAATTTACTTCCTGTTTCCAGTCTATATTTATTTATGTCTATGGTTCAAACACACAAGTAATTGGGAAGATACCATGGCGCACGCACGCGGTGTGAATGGAAATTGGTGCATCCCAATCCGCACCATTTTGTGAATGAAAGTGGTGTTTATATAATTCTCTTCTTCTCAATTTTTGTCATATTAAAAGTATTTCCAGATTATTGTGTCGTAAGACTATTGAAACTAGAACAACAACAATACACAGAGTCTACTCTCAGGTTTCACTTTAGAAGTACTTTAATTACGCATATTTGTTCATTAGACATGATTACGAAAGGTAACTCTCTATTCCAAGATCTAGATCAAAAACTCGAATTCGACTCTAAGATTATAGAACTTCTCTTCGCAAAGATATTTTCATGCTTTAGTACATGAACATACTAATTATAGTCCATTCATTTCATATTTTAATCAAATTAAAATTCAAATTTATTTTAATTAAGCATTGTTAGGCCTACATGAGTGCAACTCTACTCTTAATATCGCGTAAATTAAGGTCAATTGGCAATTTTTAGCTCCATTCATAGAATTTATTCATGAATTCACGCATTCGCTTTACTTTTTCCAAGTACCGGTAAATGGGAAGATCCCATGGCGCAGCATGGTGTGAATGGAAAATCATGTATCCAAATCCAATCCGCACTATTTTCATTCACAAAATAGCATAGCATATTTTTTTTTTTTACTTTATTTTTACAATACAAAAGATTTTAATAATTTCCGGAGATTTCCAGGACTTTTTCGTAGGCGTAGGCCTATATTTAATAACATTTCAGGAGATTTCCAGGGGCTCCTGGTAAATCAAGAGGCCGCGGGAAATCTGTTATATGTTATAAAATGGTTTAATTTAATAATTTATACACCTAAAAATTAGCACGGGTCCAAAGAAAGTGCGGGACCCACTGCGGTCGCATATGTTGCAGTGCCTAAGGCCTGCCCTGGAAAATAGCGGCGTATGCTATGCCGCCGGTCGACTAGTATTCTTGTATTTCCAAGAATCCCACGCGCTTTACTCCAGCATTGTAACTCGGCAGAAGAAACGATTTTTGTAACATTTTATTTCAACTATTTTGCTGTGTCAGCTTTATAAATTTAGTAGTTGAGGTTATTTGGAAAGTTGTTCTATCAAAGTGATTTTTAGTTGCGTTCATTATATATATCTACATGCATACTCTATTTTCTACCATATTCTTGATAACTATAATTTCTATAATAACCGTTCTGATTTGGATTTAGGAATATGGAGTTATTTTCTATATTACATTTTGTACAACGTTTTTGTTTTCCCACTTCCCATTACCGGATCACGAAACAATGTTGTTGTTTTTAATAAACGAAATAGTTAATCAATTAGGAGCCTATCCCCCAGTATTGAGTATATAGCAGAGATTTGTTCTGATTCTTCCCTTTAGACTAGCTTTTTTTTTTTTTTTGTTGTTGATTTTCTTGTTCATTCTGCAAAGTGAACTGTTCGATGGTTCAAGATCAGAGAGTTGGTAAAATAGTGAGAGAGAGAGAAAGCTAGTAAGTTAAAGAGAATTAGTCAAAGCCAGACAGTTGCGGACAGTCAGTTGAATCACATGAAGTTTAAGTGATGGGAACATTAACGAAAATATCGGTATTTCACAAGATACAATCAAATGAGTGGATAAAAAGGCAAGCTAAAAAGTTTGTCACATTTTAAGCCAACAAATAAAGCTGTCACTACGTGTATTTTCTGTTGGCTGACATTTGAGTTCAAGTTTATTACTAGACTAGGCCTACTAATATGTTATGCCTAAGTGGATGTTAGAAGTTATGAAGGAAATGTCCTCGATAGGAGAACCCTGTTTAAGCGGTCAGCCTTTCTCCCAGTACAATAAAAAGGCAAGCGAAAAATTGTTGAATTGTTCAGTCAAAAGTAATACTCAAACCAGTGCATTTCCAAATATTTTCTATTGCCGACATAGTTGTTACCGCCCAACTCGTGGAATTTATTTGCGTTACCGTACAAACAACATTTGTGAAATCATAAACGAGCTAAAAAAATGTGATCTCCACTGTTGAAGTTTAATCCATCATAAATAATCTTTCTATAGAAAGTTTCCCTATCTAGAGAAGATGATATAAAGATAATCTGTTGTAGTGGCCCACGGTTAACGAGGGTGTCATGTGGCCAGCACAACGACCAAATGGCTTTACTTTTCACCAACTAGTGTGAGGTATCCATTAGAGCTGGGTGGACTCAGAGGCGCCCACAAATCCCGAAATTGAAAAATCACGGCTTTTCACCAGGATTCGAACCCGGGACCAGCGGTTCGGAAGCCAAGCGCTTTACCGCTCAGCCACCGCGCCTCTTTCTATATTCTCTGAACAATTAGTAACTAGTGATGGCGCTGGAAGTAGGTTTGGATGACACTGAGGGCTGGCAACAAGAGCATTTAGAAACGTTGTGAAGACTAATAAACCGAACTTGTACGACTTATTATTACCCAACAAAATCTCTGTGACAAAGTGTTGAACCTCGTGAAGATAATTGACCTCATTCACCAATTGTAAACAAACAACATTTTCTCTATATCTTCTATACAAATTACGCAATACGTAAGGCTGTCACATGATACGTATTTTTCATTGTTTTATCAATATTATGACGTGGCTAAATGTGTTTATTTACGTTAGGTGAACGAGGTCCATTGTGTTTAAAACCGTAAATCAAATCAAAGTCGATCAACCACCCCACCTCACATATCTCTTAGTCTTTTGAACTGCTAGGGTAGGCCTATCACACACGATCTGTTGACTTTTTTTTTCTCCATTCCTCTTTGATTGTTGCCTTGGATAGAATTTTATTCATTACAGGCCTGTTCATTCTTTAATACTGTCTTCCAATAGCTTTCTCTATCTACCATTTCTTTTTCTGGTGCTGTTCTCAGAAAGAAGGTCTCATTGTGACATGTTAGGTTTTATTTTCAGTAATTGTCAACTGTGTCATGAGCACAAGAAAAACCTATTAGAGAGAAAGTGAACGTTTTGGGCAGTCGTTTTTCAAAGTTTAGTAGAGCGGACGTATTTTAGGATTCATTGTGTTTACGATTGTTTGTATAATTTTCAATTTTCACGATAGGATAATATTCATGGTGCATGTTGTAACTATGTGCAACTTTTTTACTACCAACTTATGGCTGGAATGATCTATACCTATCAACTTATCTATTGTATAGTTGTATGTAATAAATATTGTCTGCTGGCGTATGTGATACCCACTGCATTTTAATCTTAGTTGTGGTCTTGTACTCAAGCTTAATACGTTGTAGAGCACATAAACTACACGCACATAGGTACTCAGAAAAATATCCTCATTGAATAAATGTTACCCCCCCCCCGAAACGCATACTTTTCAGTCGTAAATTAAAGTAACACTTTCTCTTTTTTTTTGTTATTATAAAGACACCCCTTTTTTAGCATCCTCAAATAGATCGAGTCCTCCCTATAAACTTTTCTGCTCTTGAATTGGTTAGCTTTTTTTTTAAATATTATTTTTATATCATTTAATCAAGGGAAGCAATGTACAGTAGCCTATTAGACACCACGCACCATCAGTTTCAGTCAGGCCAAAAGGGAGGAAAATGCATTTTCGTAGGCCTCAATTGAATACCTACACTGATATCGGCACTGTGTACTTAAAAACAAAAAGTAATTATGTTACCGTTATTTGAATGAAGAGTAAAAGACAGTTCTACAGGCTATAGCAGTCTTGAAGTTATCTACACACGCAAATGGGCGAAATCGTTATCATTCCTTGCTCGCCATCGGAAAAAAAAAAGATCTATCTAGAATTCTAGATCTATTTGAAGTTTGATGCAAGTTTTGTTCTTTAAAAGAAAAACATATTTCTAAAGCATTGTAATGGACTAGATTGGTGGTTATTTTGATAGGAGTTATCCTTGTTTAAATAGGTGTCAATTTCAATTTGTCTTTTATGGAAAATCATTAGTTTACCTATTTAATAATGTATTGCTTTTATATAGAGCAGAGGGCGCGGTGGTTGAGCGGTAAAGCGCTTACTTTCCGTACTGGAGGTCCCGGGTTCAAATCCTAGTGAAAAGACTGGGATTTTTATTTTGGGATTTTCGGGCGCCCTTGAGTCCACCCAGCTCTAATGGGTACCTGACATTAGTTGGGGAAAAGTAAGAAAAAAAAAGTAAAAAAAAAAAAAAGAAAAAATTAAGCAAGAAATAAAAACGTGAAGTTATATACAACAAATGTGCATGCTAGGTATCAAGTTATTATTATTTATTTATTTTGTGACATATAATATTATAGCAGTGTTTTTAAATTTGAAGAATTATTTTTGGATAACCCTGTGGTGAGGGGCCTACACTATGACGTAATTTTAAGGCAAAATAAAATTTGAGCTGGCTTAGGCAAAAAGAAATATGCTTTCAAAGTACAGAAATCTTTATATTTTACTCTTTCTAATCATGCTTTATATATCGTATAGAATAAGGCCTTTTGGGGAAGTTAAATTTGATTATTTCAGAGTGGCAGTTAGCCTTCTTAAGTAATTTGCATATTAGGCCTATGTATAATTGAAGATTATGCATACTGTGATTAAATTATAGTGTTAATATATTTATCTTCATTTTAATAAACATATTTGTTTCTTAGTAATTTACAGTAAACTATCTTAATGTTTGTCAAACACAATTCTTGTCTATCCTGACATACTTAGCTACATAATAGAAATGAAACCAGTGCCACACAAAAGCATGCAGTGACAATGTCTTCTTTTTTAACAACTGGTTTAAGTTTAACTGGATTTCTCAATTTCCTGGTCATCACAATGCAGAAATGTAGTGACATGCATTTCTTAATCAAATTTAATCATATATATATATATATATTATATATTCTTATTACAAAAAAATATTCTTTCTAATTTCATCAAGGTGACTTTCTCATTTGTAACTGGATAAAAAAATACTTACACTTTGTCAATGTAAACATTTATACAAAGAACTACAATTTTTAATTGTCATCAATTAACTTTTTAATTCAATTTCTATACACATCTGATGAACATGGAAAAACATCGAAATAATATTTTTACAAATAAAAAACAACTTTAAAAAAAATATAGAATCATTCTAACTCTAAGACAGAAAAGTTGCATTCCTCATAGTTATACATCTATTTCAGAAAGTAAAGTAGGAGCTGGACTTAAAACCTTTGCACCCATTTTGATTTCTTTTACTACAGTTTGAGAATCTGAAAAAAAAATATAAGGTAGACAATAGAAAAAAGCTACTTTTGAATTGAAGCTTGGTAAAACAAATAAAGTACAAAGATTTAGAGTTAGTTTCTAACTTGCTTGTTCTTTTAAATCAGATTAATTTAGTTTATCATATCTAATTGAAATTAATTCACAGACTCCTGTAGCATCGTTTGTTTTTATTATCCCAATGCTAATAAATGAAAAATGCAAAAAATTTGAAGTTAATTCTACACTGAATGGCAGCACATGGATCTTGTTATTTGTTCACAGCTACACAGAGAAAATAGCAAAGTGTGAAGAAAGAAATACATGTAACAGAACATGTGTATTACTTGGTTATGTTATGGTTACATATGGTTATGTAGTGAAACTATATTGCCAAATTATAGAATTTATATTAGAATTATTTTGAAAATATTCTTGATTTCATAACAATCTGTGAAAGCATAGGAGAAAAGTATGTGTGCAGCTTAATAAATTGCATGAATTATGCTATGCTAACATTAGAAGTGGACATTTTATTTCATAAAATGATTTATTACAATTTATGATGTATCTAATGTGTGATGCATCTTTGTTAAAATACAAATAAATGAGATAATGTGATATTTTAAAAATGATAATTAATTTACATCCCAAATTTAATTTTTACTATCTTTTGTAACTAAGCTAATAGGATAATAGTTAATTTCTTTATAAACCAAGAGATTATTTTTAAGCAGGCATAATTAATTGACTTATTTATTTCATCAAAATTCAATAAGACTTTATGTATAGTTTATAAATCTGTGATAAGGACTTGCCTTGTATTAATCTTGTTTTATATGGAGCTTTTTGTTTTTTTATTGTCACATTTGCTAGTGACACTGTTGGTGAAGAATCACAGCTATTTATCTAAATTAAAAAAAAATTAAATATTACAATACATTTTTTTGTTAACAGCAGCATATAGAATTTCTATTAATTCATATAATTGAAAGTTTCTAATTAACTTAAATGTAGACAAGACAGTGTTTATCATTTAAAATGTATCAATATTATTTATAATGTATGATACTACAAGTAGATACATATATATAGAGATGAAGTTCAAGTAAATATTTTACCTCATCTCCATTCTCCCCATTATATCTATAACAGATTGAGAAATAAAAATAAATGTTTGTTAAACACATTTATTAAATATGTTAGTAATGAAATACATAGACTAATCAATTTACTAATATAATAGCCTCTCAAGCCCTCACTAAAATGGAGTTTGATGATGATGATGAATAAAATAATTTTAATTTTACCATTTCATCAATGCATATTATGACAGAGAAAAGAATTATTTAAAAGATTTGAATGGTAGCACTCTAGTGGGGGGAGTGTTGCTTAACAATAGAAGCTAGAAGAAGACACCATTAAATCTGTTTACAATAGGAGCATGATGGAAAGGGTACAATGGAGATTTGTAGCTGGAAGGGTAACATTGTGACTTAAGGGGTGGTAGTTATTGGAAGAGTTGAGTGGATAAGCATTTGATTGCTGATCATATATGTGACAATTTTTCTTAGTTGGCCTTTTTGTTCACAAATAAAAAATAGCACAAAATAGAAAATTTGCTATCCTAGGTTTCTTGCTAGGAATGGGAACACATCATGGCTTAGTTCTTTAAAGCATTATAGAGAATGAAACAACTTTTAGAAAAGGTGTGTTGATGTAAAGCATTGTGTTGCAATCTTCCTTTATAAAGGATAGTAAGTAAATTAAAGTTCCCCTTTCAGACATTGCAATTTATAGGGTAGACGATGTAATAGTCATCTGTTTCTGTGGCCCAGGGTTAACGAGGGTGTCATGACCAGCACAATGACCTATATAAAATCTGTAAAGCCTTTATACTAAACTAAGGATAAGTGATATTGCTATGCACATCATTGCTAGAAATGTGCAAGTAGTGATATCTATAGATGTTCACTTTACTCAATCTGAGGGTCTTTACTTTTAAAAGATTGAATGACAAAATAATTTTTCAACCAGCACAATTGGCAGACACTATAATATTTAGTTACATTTAATGAAAAAGAGCACATACCACATAACCAAACAGCATTCATAATAAAGTAATGTTGCATAAAAAGGTAACTGTTCTTAAAATTAAAAACAATTATCCACTGATTTTGCACTGTGCATTAATACAATTAAAAACTTTCTTACTGATAAACAAAATGCCCACTGCTAAACAAAATAAAACTTACCCATTATGTGGAGAAATACTACTCTGAAATTTTCTTGATGACAACTTGTTTAATATGCTTTTTCTATCAGCATAACAATCACCATATGTGTCAGAATATAAAAGAGCTTTTTGTTGACAGACAGAGGAATTATTTTCAAGATTTTGAGACCAAAACTCTCGATGAGATTGTGTTTCTACCATTTGCCTTGTTTTGTAGACCTTTTCAACAGCTTTAAAACTGGTCTGAAAAGGACTTCGTAAATGTTGATATTTTCCTTTTTTTTCTTTGTAATAAGCTTGAAAATCACTTTTGTCATCACTATATCTAGAAAGTTGGGCTGGCTCAAAATGTAATTTCATGTCCCTGTTAAAAATATTGGTTTGTTGGTTTTCACTTTCACAGTACTTTCTCTTTCTGCCATTACTTTTTCCATCTGGATTTTTTACTTTATCTATTGTATGTACTTTTGACAAGTTTAAATTAATTCCTTGATTGGGTGAAAAATTTGGAGAACAATACATGTAAGGTGTTAATAGTTTATTTATGTTATTTTCAGCTTCACAAATTCCATTATTTTTAGTTTGATAGTTAGGCTTGCCATATGTAAAAGAATTATCTATCAATATGCTTTCCTTTTGTCTTTCTGAATCAATTACATGTTTTTCATGCTGTCTTCTTGTATTATACATTAAATTGTTATTTGCTCCAGTGGCTTGTTTACATTTTGAAGAACGTTTATGATATCTATCAGATCTTTGTGTTTTTTTTAGCTGAACGTCAAGGTTATTAACTGAGCAATTCTTCGAAGCACATCTTTTCTGAGGTTGGTCAATCTCCGACTGTGATTTGTCATTACAGAGATTATTTTTATTTTCATGTTTTAGCATTGTTGAAATATGAGAGAGCAGCCTGTAAAGAAAATCATGTGAAAATATTTTGATTTAAAACTAAATTATTTAATGGAACAAAAGCTACTTACTTTCAACATGCTTAACTCTTTCTCTCCTAATCGACGATACCATCGTAGATTTTTAACTCATCAAATTAAATTTATCTTCATTTGTTTTTAACTTGACTTTGAATTATATAAAAAAAATCATGCATTTCCCTTTAATTCTATACCAAATACAATATTTTCTGATAACAAAACAACAAAGCTATAGAAGCCTAATCATAACAGTGGTAGTGAAATAGTAATGAGCAAAATGAAGAATTCCTTCAAAACGTGGAAAAATAATTACGGAGAGAAAGAGTTAATACAAATTAACTTTAAAAAGTAGACACCATATTAAAGTGAAATGTTCAAGCATGGCAAAAAACCAGGCTAACTTGAATATTATAAATATAAAAAATTGACATATCATAATAAATACAGTTACCGTTTCTCAACTTGCTGTAAAATATCAGAAATGCAATCATTATTAGTCTGTTTAAGTAATGAACTTAGCATTACATGAAGACTCTCTGTAATAGAATTCTGGATTGTTGGGATGTTCCAGTCATTATTGGAAAAACATTTTTTTACAACGTTTTCTAGCTTTGTGCCCAGAGTATCAAGGTGCTCCCTACAAAAAAAAAACAATATTCACAGATGCTCAACAAAGAAATGTGAACAAAAATATAATTGCTATGATTAAGTATGAAATGGAATTATTTTTTTATACTTACATTAGAACTGTATTATTTTGACTTCTCAAGTTTTTTAATGGAAATATGTTTTGATTCAATTGTTTAAAAAGTTGCTTGTGAGTATCTGAAATATCCTTCGTTTGTCTTTTAAATAAGACTTGAAATTCCTCAATCAATTTAGTGCTTAAATCACATAATTTCATTTCCATTTTCTCTTTAACATCAGCCACCTCAGTCATGATCCTAAAAAAAAAGGACAAAATATTTCTAACCTACACCTTTTTAAATGAATATTCCCTAAACATAATTTTTAAAAATATCTATAATTTGTTATTATATTTATTGATATTACTTTTAATCACTAGGAAAAGCAGATAACAAATGTGAAATCATTTGAATGAAAATAAAATAGGACTTTTCAGCCACACAACTAGTAACATAATGATAAACCATTAAATTTCATAGATGTATCAAGTAACATCAACAGTAGACTGTAGTGGGTGGATGATTCCAATAAATATGGTAGACTTCTATGATAGAGTAGAAGCACAGATTACAAAAATTTAGTCAACCTGTTTAAAGTGGCTGGATAAATGAGAGTGGCATAAAATTGCAGGAGCTGTGTCTGTTCACATAGCGTATATATGTGGCCATACTTCAAAGCAAAGAATTATATCCCTAGTACTAATTAGATTTTTTTATAACCAGACACAAACCATTTCACAGAGTTGTGCTTACATCCAGTAAAGCAGACAGTGACACTTTATATTCTCAGGAAGTCCTTTAGTGGGTTTTGTAAGAAAACTTTATATATATATATATATACTAGCTAAATTTTACCCGGCTTTGCTCGGGTTTTTCTTTCTACAAATAGCATACATGAAGTCCCTTTGAATAATCAATTTTTTTCGCCCCAGGTGTAATTTTTCAAATATATCTTTTTTTTTGGTGGCATAATGAATCTAAAAAAAATAAAAGTAAAAAGTTGAATAGGTGACGTTTTATTGCATAACCTGTTAACACAAATAGTTTTCTCAATACCCATTTTATTTTTTTACCAGTCCAAAAGGTAGGCTACAACGTTTGGAGAAACCACATATGTTTCAAATAATAATAATAAAGATAAGATAAGATAATTTTTATTGATCCAATGTAATGGAAATTCATTTTGATTACAATTGACAACCTCAGCGTAACTACTGTACAAAAAACAATATTGATGAAAAATTCGAACAACATTAACATACGAAACACATACACATTCACAACCAGCGCTTTATGAATTTGACTTCTATGTACTTCTCGATGTCAACAGCTGATCTCATTATAAAAAGCAATGATAAACCTTTTTTTTTCAGACGGAAATATACACAATTTAGCAATAATAGCATAATACATTCACATGATGGCCCGTGTCTTTCCATAGCCGAGTAGGCCTAATTTTGTAGATTAATAGCTTATGGTAGATTCTTACTATCCCAGTGAGAAAATTGTCACATGCAGACGATGTTTAGTAAAAGTTTATATTCATTGCTAATTTCCCAAAGATATCTGCACATTTTTCCCTTTTTCCTATACAAAAATGTATAATAGTTGAACGTTATATTTCTTTCGAGAGAGACAGATCCATGTAATAGCTTGTGATCAAATTAGTCAATCACAATGACTAAAACACTTTTGAGTTTGTGTTGACGTAGATCAACACGCTAAAGTAAAGCCATTAACTTTGATAAAAAGTAGATATCTCACTCTCTCTATAGATTTACATATGTTTATTTTTATTCAACTATTTAAGCTATATGAAGTAGGCCTAATAAGTGGCCTTATTGTTCCTACCAATAGTAGTTTAAATGTTTTTCTGAAGAATATTGTAGATCTACAATCAGTAAAGATATTGAGCTCGCTGTCTTGTTTACGTTTTATAAATTATTGAATACACTCACGTCTGAAACTGAAAAGTTATCTTTAGAAATATAAGAGTTCCAGCCTCCAAATGAGAAAAAAAGTAGTTTATTATATCTAGGTCATCAATGAAATGAAAGCTTTTAGATCTAATTTTAAAATAGTTATTGTTAATTAAAAGTATAGTCATGTATATAAGAGAGTAGTCTATATTGAATTCTCATTAATTTAAATTAAAAAATAACGCAAAATAGAGCTTAATTATTCAATTTATTGTTCAAAGGTCAACATCTGTTTTTATTTTTGTGTAGCTGTGTAAGTTCATGACCCCTTGACGCGTCTCCTTGGTGACCTCAATACGCGTTGCGTACTCTGTTGGGCGTGTTAGCGGTAAAAAACAACAACAATACAATAGATCTAGCCTATATTTTAAAAGCAAATCATACGTGTGAATGTAATTGTTTATGTAATATTGTTAGTTTAATTTTGTATAGCTCTTGAATCCTAACAATTTGAATGCCACAGCAATCTAGTCAATAAATAAAAAATTGTGTGACACATTAGCATCTAAGATTTGACCTAGATCTAGATACAATAACGGTGTTATCAGGTCTAAATGCGCATAAGTAAGTAAATCTGAAAGAAAAAAAAAAGTAAATTAAAAATAAAGATTTAAAATTAAACCAAATCGGTAGTTGTAGGTTTAAATGTTATGAAAAAATACAATGAAAAGTAAATTGTATTATGTATATAGTTTATTACTTAAATAATATGCATTTATAATGCGCGATATTATAATTATGACCTATGACGTTCATTTCATTTGTAGCACTGCGCGACACATGTAGATCTAGACATGGCTTGTGACCTAGTTTTTGTTAGATACAATAGTCTAATAGAGTTGGTCAACTTTATTTTTTTTGAGGGTCTTAAGTTTGTTTTAGGACTAAATACATACACTACGGCCTAAGTTGGTACCCAAGGAACATTTCTGCCAAGTTTAATGAAAATTGGTCACGCGGTTTTGATTTCCATTCGATACATACATACATACATACATACATACGCTAAACATTCAACTTTATATATTAGATATACATACATATATGATGTAACAGTATTATCTCAATGAATTGCCTATAATACAAAGAGTACAGAGTAAACAAAAAAAATACTTTATGAAGTTTCAAAGCTGCTTTCACAGAAGAAACATCTGGAGTGTAAGATAAGTAAGAGAAGATAAGATAACTTTATTGATCCAAACAAATGGAAATTTGTTTTGACTACAATTGACAACCTCAGCTAAAATACTGTACAACAACAATATAGATTACGATATAGATGCACATACAAACAACATTCACACACGAAAGAAAGACATACAACACACTCATAACCAGCGCTTAGAAATAGACATCCATGTACATCTTGATTATAACAAATGTTAATTTTTATGTTGGTCATCCAGGGTCTATTGTAGCTGAATGTTTTTATTTTTCTTCTTTCATATAATAATGTTTTCACAGAACTTGATTTATATGGTTAAATCTCTAAGACATGGTCTGCATCTACTAGGCCTGCTCAGTGATTACAGAAAGTGATAATTATCATCATCCTTGGATTTTTTTGACATGCATGGGAGACTACTCTTAAAGTATATGAAAAGACTAATCTACCTATGTTTTTCCCTTTTATTATGCTGAAAGATATTCTTGGGCTGTGACCAAATAATTGAATGTTCTCAGCTTTGGTCACTACAATTTAAATTAAGAAACTCCTATTAACAAGCTAAATTATGAACTAGTATCAAGTTATAACAAAAAAATTGTAAAAAGAGCACCATATATTACTTTTAGTAGCATTTAATTTTGCTGAAAAGGTATAATTTCCACCTCTTGTTATGTTTGACTGGTATTAGTTATTTGCAATAAAAAAAACAATAACTTACTTTTTATCTATTTCTTTCATTTGAGAATGTCTATTGGCATATTGGTTCATGCATTCTTTGATATTTTTTTCCAAGCAGTTTTTGTAGTCCTCAGATTGAAATTCTTGTTTTTCATTGGTCTGTTTCATACATTTGATTAAATCCTAATTAAAAAAATGAATAAGAAAGGAGGTCATGAATGAAATAACAATGATTTCATAGTAGGATAAGTGATTTAGGATAGAAGACTAAAAAGTAAAGTAGCAATTATACATAAAACACTGAACCATAATCTTCAAATAGGCCTACACAAACAAAACCTAATAAAATACTCAGAAAGACAAAGATAAAGGCACATTCCTAGTTCCATATGTTAGGACAAATGCTCCTTCTTCCCTATTGCTATTAGAGCATGAAATGGGTTGCCTGAGCCAGCCAGGAAAACAAATGACTTAGCAGAATTTAAGTCATTGGTTAACATGTATGACTAGATGCATGACACATAGGACATAATAATCTTCTTTTCTTATGTAACGTCTGTATAAGATAAGATATGTGGTCGAGTGCATATTTGATATATTAAGAGAAAATATATACTGGCATAAAATTATCAGGCTAATCTTATCTTATATAATAAAAGTTTAATCACTGGTCTAATGGGATTTATTAAACCAGCTAAAACATTTGCATATATAATAGCACCTTAGAATGAGAAAACAAGTTTGTTAAGCATTTAAATAGTAGACAATCAATACATATTTAATAAATATTCATGTCCTCCCCATAGTGGCATCATCAGACAAGAAAATAAAATGACTATAGGGCATGAGTTTCAGAAAGGTGAGCCTTCAATCATTAAGCTATTGTTGCCAACCTAGCAGCCAGAATAGGTATTAAATATATGGCAACTAAACCTTGCTAACTATCCACCTTAATTATACCTTCTGATTTACTTTATTCATACAAGAGTTTCTAATACATTTTAGAAAAGAGACCTGTAACTGTGCAAAGCATGTTAGAAATAGGACATCAAACTTTTTAGAAATTTTAAAAAAAATTTTACATAAACTACCAAAGTAAGTACCTCCAGCTTTTGATCCAAATTTGATAAATGAGATGACAGAACATTTTCAACCTCCTTGGACAGTTTCTGTGCACCACTTTGTTTAAAAGCAAGCAATTGTTCTTCCAGAAGTGTTATTTGTTTTTCATTCTGAAAAAAAAAAGAAAAAAAAAAGACATGCATGAAAGAATCCTTGTAAAACAAATAACATCTTTTTAATAAATAAATGTTCAACCAGTTCATAATGAAGTTGAAAAAATATTGTAAAATATACCACAGCAATTTTTGTGTGAAGCTCCTCAGATGAAGATGCTTTTTTTACATGTTCACACAACATATTGCAGATTTGTTCCTGATGTTTCCAAACATCCTGTAGGACTAAAATGAAATGTAAACAAAAATAATTATCAGCACTGCATCTGTTTGTTTTAAATAAAATATTATGTCTGAAAAAAAGATATTGATCAAGGCATCACCCCCTTAAATTTAGGGAAAGAGATTTTGTCATTTTGTGAAAATAACTATTTTTCTGTTGTCCCTAACTGAAAAACTTCTGCACAAGATTGCAGTAATCATAATTTCCAGAATTAAGAGTCCTAGTATACCAGTTCATTGTGTTTTTTTACTTAACCACTTGAAATAAGAGAGATATTATAACTGTCAGATGGATTAGACTGTTATTACATGATTTATGTTGTAATCCACTATTACTAAGAGCTGTCATTATAAGCAAAGCAGTTAAATGAACTCAACATCTAGCTGTGTTATTTTTTTAACTTTTTATCTCCTATTTGATGATAACATTGTTGATTGATCCCATTCTTTCCATTGTCATGTGTTTTGTTTTCTTTTCTCCCAAAATGTTTTAATTGTTTATAATTAAATCTTAAATAGTTTCCCTTTAGAAAATTTATAGATTTTTTTTTCATTTTCCATGTGTTTTCACCAAAAACAAAGTTTTTAAAGAGTGGTAGTTAAAAAAAAGGCTCTATTTTTCTGTATTAATTTTCCATCGGTAGTGACATGGGATATCTATATATTTTATACATTAAGCTTTGTGAAAAGATGAATAACTATCATAAAAAATACATTTTGTTCAATTTATATAAAAATATTGTCTAGATGTAGTTCTTAAGAGACTTGTACACATTCAAAAGTTTTTATATTTAAATAATAAAATAATAATAAAATTTCATTTTGATTTTATGAGCAGGGTGTGCATCTTCTTTAATTCTATACCAAATATAACATTTTCTGACAACAAACAAAAATGTTTTTGAAAGCATAAAGTGGCTATTTGTTGGCCTGCTGAAGTCTGTGACCCTAAAGTGGCTAAAAGTGGTTGTATGTTGACCTGAAACTGTGACCTTAGAAGTTTGTTTTTTTAAACTGTGTGATTTCACTAATGAGATGATAGATTGACTTATTTCATGTGTATTTATTTGTAATATATGACTGGTGTGCTATACTATTTTCGAGTGATTAACTTTTATTTTTTGTTGAGAAGGCATGGAGTTTATGACCAGTTTCTTCAGACATTTGACTCTTCATGTAAATAATTTTTTTTTTACATGTTTACCTAAGATTTTGTGAAGTCTTATTTTGCATACATTGCATACCTAGAGATTATTCTTAATAACTTAGGAAATATAAGTAGGGACCAAAATACTACTTGATGAGCATGCATACACAGATCGGTTGATCTTAATAACCTAATTTAGATATAAGTGACTTGGAAACTCATTATTAACAATAAATTCACACAAGGACTGTTACTGACAATACATCTCATTGAATCTTTTTAGCTATACCTGCTACTAGGTAAAATTAATATACATTAAATTTGTTATGTAACATGGAATGCACATTAAGTAATTTTTATTTATAATTAACAATCTGCATCTCAATATTTCTCTACCAGGATTTGGTATATTCTACTTTGTCACACCACTGTATTTCAAGATATTTCTTCAACAAAGGTCTGTAATATTTTTTGTTGTTGCTACATGTTTAAGACCCATATAGTAGGACTGGCTTGACTTCAGAGTTAATTATTTTTATTTCAGTCTTCTTAGAAATGTGGGAAGATTTCCAGATTGGTTGTATGTGGGTAAATGTCTGTTGCGCTACATTTTTTTTTTAAGCTTGATGTCTTTATCTGTTCAACTTGACTATGCTCACAAGTTATATGAAACAACTCCTTGTTCTATGGTCTGGGAATCCAGTCCTATGTCTTCTTATTTATTCATTATTTTAAGCAGTTTTGTTTGTGTGCCTAATTATTTTTCCTGCTTCACTCAAAGCCTTGACCTTTTCTTGCAGACTTTGTTGTCTAAGATGACATATGCATTTATAGCCTTTAGCTTTTATTTGCAAATTCATTGGATTCATTTTCCTGAATTAGTGTAGGCTTCTTTTGCAACCTTATCTAGTACTAGCAGAAACAGGAGTGGTGATTGTGAAAGAAGACATCCTTGTTTGACTCCTGTTGAAACTGGGAATTCCTCTGACAGTTTGCCACTGCCCATTACTTGGGTGACCAGACACCTCATCATACAAGACATTTAATCATTATAGCAATTCATCATTGCCATTTAGGTTAGGGTTATGATGATGAATTGCTATAATGCAATGATGAATTGCTATAATGAGGAAATGTTGCAATGATGAAATGTCTTGTATGATGAGATGACAGGGAACCCATTACTTGGCATCTGAAACCATAATAAATGTTCTTGATAATTGTGATTATTTTGTTTGGGATCCAATTTTGTCTTCATTTGTCAATACTATCAAAAGCCTTTTCAAAATAAATAAAATGTGGTTTAGACAGGAGATTGCAATGGGGTCCATTCACCAAACGTAAACAAACAACATTTTCTCTATCAATATTATGACGTGGCTAAATTTGTTTATTTACATTTGGTGAATGGACCCCATTTGGCAAGATGTTCCACATGAGTGTTGCAATATGATCAGGACATGATCTTCCATTTCTGAATTTGGCTTGTTATTCCCTTAGTTGTTCATCCCATGCTCCTTTTTTCTGTTAAGCAGCATTCTGCCTAAAATCTTGCTGCTAACTAAAACAAGGTGATTCCACATCATTTCTCGCATTGTGAACGATCTCCACTTAAGGTGGTTTTATCAGAGGGCCTTTTTTCCACTCACCAGGAGGTGCTTGCATTAACCGAATTTTGTTGAATTATTTGTGGAGTTTGTTGATTATTTTAGCCAATCTTAAAAGATATTGAATGGAATGTTATACCACAGGCTTTATCTGTCATTTGGTTTAGTGCTATTAGTATTTCTTCCTTGATTTTTTCTTCCATATTTATGTTTTGTTCACCATTTCATAATAATAATCATAAATAATCAATAATAATCATAAATAACATCATCTAAATCTTATTTGTGATTTTACATTCTTTTCCTCACCAAATTTAGGATGACTGAAATAGCTTTGAGAAAGCATTAAATTTAATTTTTATTCAAATTTTGCCTTTCATTGCCTTAATGTTTCTAAATTATTAAAAAATGTTTAACAGTTACTTTAAAAAAAAAATCTTGATAGTATAAGAGTAAAAGAAACTTACATGTAGTCAATGTTTGAGAAAGCTGTTCTTGTGATAGCTCTGTATTGGTATCTAATTTCTTTTTAAATGCATCAAGAGTATTCCTAATCTTAAATAGATTGAAGTAAAAAAATGAGAAGTTTGTATTTTAAAGCAAGGACCTTTATGTTACTAAGATATTTTTTTATTAAAAAAGAAATTTAAAAATATCATTTAATGAACTATCAGTATTTTAATAGATTCATGTAATACATTTTAAGTAGTCTTAATCTAATTTGTCTGTCACTTGATTGTTTAATCCTGCTATTATGTGGTACCTGTTATGGTAATTTAAAAAACTAGATAGATTATAGATAGATTCTGAAGATAAAATATGGTGTAAATAATTATTGAATTTTTAAAAATTAAAACAGAAAATAATAATCTAAACCTCTTTGCTAGAATCTTGGAATGAATTTTTTATTTGTTGCAAAAGATCTCTGAAATAAAAACAACAAAAAAATCTATTAATTAAACAAAAAATGCAAAAGAGTTAACTAATAGACATCTCTATTTTTTTTTTAAGAAAATGTACTTATTTCAAGAACAATAAATGTGGTGGTGAGTTCTGATTTTAAATAGCATATTAAGTTATTGATATCGAACAATACCAACAGAAGATTTTCATCAAAAGGGAAGCTAAGAAAGAAGTTATCAATTGAAGTGTGGGAAATATGTGGAGATAAACTCATTACCACTTAATTTATTTTGAGAATAATGAAGGCAAAATATTATAAATTGAGCTCATGAGCTTGAGACAAATATAAGGTCTTAATGGAAATAACTGTTTGTGATAAGAAAGAATAAAAATTATTTGGTGTATCTATATTTTAGATTGCACTTTTAATCTTTAAGACATAAATATAAATGTGAGAGATGTCATATAGAAAAAAACAACCTTAGAGGCTTTTATCAATTGTTTGCAACATTGGGAAAGGCAGATGGGAAAGACTGTACAGTATTAAAGGAAATTATTTAGTGAATAATTTAAATTTGTAAAGCTTTTTGTTAATAACTTTAATCAAATATAACTTTTTTACACCTAATGATGACAAAATATAGCAGGCCCAAAGATATAGGCATAAAATGTTTAAATTTTTTTACCCAAATAATATTTTTATTTCTACTATGATGCACGCTAAAAATTTTAAATAAAGAAACTAATTATATAATGTCTTTTTACATACCTGTTTAGACCTGCAGTCTCGCTCACTGTACCCCCTAAAGATGATTTACCTTCAATTACACTATAGCACTTATTGGAATTATTTGTGCTACCTGATGTACTAGTATTAATACCTTTTCCTTCTTTATCGAGTTGGGCCTTCAAAAGTGATTTTTTGTTCAACCATTTTTCATACATAGTCATTCTCTTTTGTGAAAGTATCTGTAAAAAAAAAAAAAAAAAAAAAAAAAAAGCAAAATATTTTTTAAAATCTTTTTTTTTTAAATACAAGGCTTATCTAAGGGAGAGAATTCTGCACTTACAACTATATCTATAAATAATGTAATAAGTTATTACCTTTATTCTATATCAAACAAATTAATTGATTACCAATAATTATTTGAATAATCTGTTAATTTTTTAATGTATTCATGTTTTGTTAGGCCAATAATAGAATATGCATCCTCTGTTTGGGACCCCTCATCTCAAGAAAACATTAAGAAACTAGAACAGACACAAAATAGAGCAGTGAGATTCATAACAAACGAATATTCACATTTCACTAGAGTAACACCTTTAGTAAAATCACTAAATTTAGAAAGCCTTCAGGATAGAAGACTTAAGAGTAAAGTAGCAATTATACACAAAACGCTGAACCATAATCTCCAAATACAAAAACAAAACTTAATAAAATACTAAGAAAGACACAAAGATAAAGGCACATTCCTCCATATGCTAGGACAAATCTGTACAAATGCTCTTTCTTCCCTAGTGCCATTAGAGCATGGAATGGTTTGCCTGAGCTAGCCAGGAAAACCAGTGACTTGGCAGAATTTAAGTCACTGGTAAATATGCATGACTGAATGCATGACGCGTAGGACGTAATCATCTTCTTTTTTGAAGTAACGTCTGTATTATATAAGATAAGATAAGAACAATAAATAATTGTTTAAAGTTTCAACTTGATCCAAGAATAAGAGAAATAATGTTTTCAATTATCTTAGGGGACAAACCCTACATATTTAGCTGTATCTGTGAATACTGAAGGATTAATTTCCCTTGTTGGTATCAAACAAAATAATTACCAGCTAAAGCAACCTCTTAAATGAATGTTAACATTTTTTAATCAACATGTACTATGTTATAAAATACCTCATTTTGTGGCCCAGAGCTGTTCTGAGAAAAAAGATCTTGAGTATTAATTTGAGAAAAATCAGAGCATTGAGAATCAGGTGCATATGAAGAAGGGGGATGGCTACTACCAGCTGAGTCTTGACTATGATGAAACCACATTTCCTTCCTATATGGTAAAAAAAAAAATATACTATCAGTTTTTTCCTAGGTCTAATTTCATAGAATCCTAAATGGTGCTGGTAAAATCATTGGCAAAAACAAACTCCATTTGGGCAGCTGTTTGAGAAAATTCTAGAATTAAAAAATCAGCCTATGGGTCATGATTTTGTGATTTTTGTTTCGTGTATTGCACAAATTGTAAGACAAATTTCCATATGGATAATAAAGTTTCTTCTTATTATTATGAAGCTATTCTATAATAAAATTCAAACATAAACAAGAAAATATAAATAAAATGACTTTTTAAAAAAACAAAGCTTATACTTATATTAAGCATACTCAGCCATACTGCATACTTGTATCAATTTGGATAAGTTATGTAATTAAATTAATTAATAGATCAATAACAATAAAAAACATTTATAAAAGTAAAAAAAAAATATTAAAAAAAGGTGGAATGACCTGAATTCAAACTCATGGCTCAAGCTAACATGGTAACCACTCTGCTAGTGGAGAGCTTATAAATTATGAACATGGAAGACAAGATTCTAGATCTATAGCCTCATCCTATTGTTCAGGTTTTTGTTCACTATAAAGGGGATTAATTCAGCTTATATTATATAATAATTAATTGTTATACCACTTCAGTCAATTACTATTTCTTTCCCTTGTTTGAGATACCAAACAAAACAAATAATTACCAGAATCCAATACTATGGCAATAGTCAATAGTTAATTAACTATCTAGGTAGTAGATAATAATAGATGATAGTTCGTCCATCGTAGTTCCATCATGATGACCACTTTGTCATCCAGGGGGCTGAGGGCTTTGCACTGGGGTTTTGTGCCTTCTCATGTGGCTGGTGAGACCTATGTGAGCCCAGATTGTTCGGCTGCACACTGGGCAGGTTATTCCAGCTGGAGCTACAGTCATTGGCCTTGCTTTTCTTCTCTGGCATTTTTCTTCTGCCAGCATTTTTCTTTTTTCCTCAGCAACCTGTGCGCCAATCTTCACAGCACGACGCCATGATGTTCTGTCATGTGTCTCTGTCTCCCAGGTTGCAAAGTCTATGCTGAACGCTTTCAGAGAAGCTTTGAGGGTGTCCCTAACGCGCTTTCTTTGACCACATTGCAAGCCCTTTCCTTCGCTTAGTTGGCCATACAAGAGTCGTTTAGGGATGCGGCTATCTTCCATTCTGCAGACGTGTCTTGCCCAACGCAGCTGGGACTGCATCAGGATTGTGTGAATGCTTTGCAGACACGCTCTTCGAAGGACTTCAGTATCTGATATTTTGTCTTGCCATTTGACATTCAGTATTTTTCGTAGACATGTCATGTGGAAGTGATTCAGTTTCTTTGCACGTTTTCTGTATACTCAGACTCAGTTATACTGTATATTATTAGATATCTAAGACTAAATACTCAGTCTTAAATAAGAGTAAGTGTCTGTTCTACTTTAGTCAAGTTTAGTACTTAGAATCTAGATTTCAGACTATCTACTATCTTAGTTAATTTAGTATCTACTAATCTAGATCTAGTAATATTAGTAGATCTAGAACAGAAGAGTATTAGACTTATTAGTAATAGTACCATTACCGTGATTACCAAGCCACCAATATGACCAGACCAAGCGTATAGGTATAGGCAATGAATTTTATCAGTTATACTAGTTATAGATCTCTAGTAGATCTAGTTCTTAGTTATCTAGTTATACTACTAAAATACTAGAGTGTCTAGAGTCTAGTCTACTATAAATAGTAATAATAGTAATAAGTCAAAGTATTAAACTATAGTATACTTAATTCATAATTGTCTTAATACTAATAATAATAACTAATAATTATTTATAATAGACTAAAAAATAGTCTAGATCTAAATATAGATGTAGGCTATCAAATCTAGATAGATCTAGACTAGTCTCAAGATGCTGCTAGTTACCCGAGGGGCAGTACTATTGGGAGTATTGTTAATCGATCATCTAGTCTAAATCTAGATCTAGAGTCTAGATTAGATTTCTAGATTTCTTATATCTAAATTTGGTCTAGTCTAGCAGACGAACATTTTTAAAATTGCCAGATTTTTCGGCAGCATAATTTAGAATTATATCTGTATAGATCTAGATCTATATATATACTATGACAAGGCAGACATAATGAAGTTAGATATTTTTTAAAGATTCAATAGATATAGATCTAGATCTAAAAGAATAATTTGTAAAATTGTCAATTGTCTAAGACTACGCAGAGTGAACATTTAATAATTTAAAAAATGCAGCTTAAAAAAAAAATGACAATGGGCAACAACTTCTTAGACACAATGAAACGAAAAGTGTTGCCGATTTATCCCTTTATTTCAAACCTAATCTTGCAAGATATAGATCTAGATCTATATTTAGATCTAGATCTAGGTCTACGAATACAACATATGCCTATATACAGTAGAAAAAAAATCTTTTTTTTTTAATTAGATCTAAAAAAAAAAAAAAGAATACCCCCCCCCCAAAAAAAAAACCCTAAATGAAGAGAACTGACAAAAGTCAATAAGACCACAAATGATTAAATAAAGAGGAAGAGATTTATGTTTTAAATTGAAAAAATAAAACATGCATTGTTATGCATAGGCTACATCTATGATCAACACGCACACACACATATATACATACATACATATATGGGTACATAACTGTGACATAACATAAATATATACGGTGCTTTTTGTGACGGTAAGCACCTTTTTCAATGTGGGGAAAAATATTTTCTGATATTTTAACCTTTTTTTAAAATTTATTAGTAGTTAAAAGTTAGGTAATCCATCACTGAGTCCCGGCAACTATCTTTTTACAAAAGAAAAAAAAAAGCACTGTATTAAACAGTCTATGTTTACACTGTAACGTTTGTATTATATAAGATAAGAAGAACCTAGTATGAATATTTTAAACTATACAAAACAACAGAGGATTCTATATTAGGATTCTTCCAGACCTCTTCATTGAACTACTTCATTGATTCATATTTTTTTCTTGTTGCTTTTGATTGACATACATCGATGTAACACACGGACACTATAAACGATGTATCCGAATTTTTACTAGCCATTTTTAGTTTCGTTACTTTGTCTGCACGATTTGGGTAATAGCGATTTTAGCGCCACCATTCCTTCAAGACTTTCATTGGCTCTTCGATTTTTTTAACCTCGGCATTGTGTCCCTTAGTAACCAAAATAAAGACAGTGAAAGGCTACTACTTTCACTTACGAACCACCAAGGATTATGTATATTTAAGACTCTTTTTTACATAATGACAGCCTACAACAGTTAGTGTAATGGCTAAAGTTTCCACCAATAACGTTGGGAGTTGGGTAATCTAAGTATAATCTACTTATTTTAGTACTATTACTTATTTAAATACTAGATTTTACTTGATTTGAATTTGGTATTAGATCATGATTTTTCATTGATTATGATTTTAATTTTACTTTAGATTTAATCTTACTCTTACATTTTGAATGATGAATGACTTGAGTTGATCTACTATTATTATTATAGTGTACTTATATAGTAATACTTACTGTACTTATTTTATTTTAATTTTGAATATTTGTATTTATTATTGACTAAACTCTATGTCATCTATGATCTCTCTCTCTC
>JADKLZ010000687.1:35934515-35946247 GCA_021533235.1 Biomphalaria straminea | reverse complement strand
TCACTAAGAACTGCGAACAAACACTATGCATGGGTCAGAGAAAGACAATATTCCATGATTTACTTGGACGTCTCTTGTTGTCTTTTTTATAAACCTGCTCCCCAATTTGGTTTCGCCGTTCATTGTAACAGAACAAACATATTCAACTGTTTACGATACATATGTAACTTACTTTTTTACACTATAAAAAGACAACAAAACAATGTGATGAAGACTTTCGAGGACGCTGTCCTCCCAAATGAGTGTTTTACACTACTTCCAAGTACTTCATTGGCTTGGACACATACGTTTTAGAATCACTACTGTTGAGATAGTTATTTACCAACTCATTTAACAAAGTAGAAAGTTTTTCTCATTTTAAATGTTCGACATAGTACAAAGGAGTTGTAACAAAACATTATAAATACAGAAAAAAAAGAAACTAATTGAGCTTTGATAAAATTGAATAATTAACAACTGTTTCGACATTTTAATTCATGAATTAGTGTCATCCGTAAGTTCTCGCGTGGGCCCCAACCAGTCACAAGAGTCATGGGCTCAAGTGCATCAAGTCCTTTACGACATTATTGCTACTCCACAAGCTGTGGGCCCCCTAAGGGTCGTGGGCCCGGGTTCATTGAACCCTTCGCGCCATGGATGCTACGCCACTGGCCCTCACAGCAAGTAAGATGACCTAGGTGTTATAATAAATGAAAAACTGTCATGGACTCCCCATATTGATGAAACTATAAAAAAAAAAAAAATCAAACGAAGCATTAGGGTCTATTAAAAGAAATTTCTATAAATCAAATAAGAACATAAAATGTTAATTAACCTTGGTTAGACCATTAATGGAATATGCATCCTCTGTTTGGGACTCCTCAACTCAAGAAAATATTAAGAAACTGGAACAGACACAAAATAGAGCAGTGAGATTCATAACAAACGAATATTCACATTTGACTAGAGTAACACCTTTAGTAAAATCACTAAATTTAGAAAGCCTACAGGATAGAAGACCCAAATGTAAAGTAGCAATTATACATAAAAGACTGAACCATAATCTTCAAACACAAGCCTAAGCCAGCCAGGAAAACCAGTGACTTGACATTGGTTAATATGCATGACTGGATGCATGACGCGTAGGACGTAATCATCTTCTTTTTTGAAGCAACGTCTGCATTACATAAGATAAGATGACACCTTCCTTCTTAAACAGGTTCAAAGATGCCCAAAAAGAAACCAGTAACTCAAAATAAATCAAGATCTGCTAGTGTTTACATTCTGAGGTATAATAATAATGTTGAAATGGCGTTTTCTGCTATTCAGCGTGTCTGGGAACCTTACTCTCTGGGGCTGCCAATAAGGGAAGAGCAGCGTTCATAGTTTGAATACTTTATTTGTGCATTTATTTTTCTGCTGTAGGGCTACTCATGCACTTGTTCTGAAAATAAGAGTGTATCGATCTTTTTCATATTGCTTAACCATGGGGATAGTTCCATGGCTTAACATTGTAACATAAGCAAGAGTTTTATCGACATTTATCAAGGGAGATTAAAAGTATTAGATATAACTAGGGCATTAACCTTTTTTTTTTCAAAGTAGCATCCCTTCCTAAATCGTTTCTGAAAGTTATTTCCCAGAATGCAGCTAAGCAACAGTACGCATGCGCGTTGGTGTTCTAAATGAAGAAAAACACAAGATGAGCTCAAAAATTCCACGAAAAGGTAAAGGATTTCAAACAAATTTGTTTAGCTTTTGATAACATAGTGGTTTATAAATACGTGGAATTTATATTGTAGCTACTTATTTCAGCACTAGCCATTCAAGCGCGCAAGAAACGAACAAAGGGCAAGCCACGAGTTAAGCACGATGACAAGAAACGAACGTAAGTTGAAGTTCGCTTACCTCTCTTAGATTTAGATGACAAATTTTAAGTTTGTAGACTGATTGTTTATAACTATATATAACTAGACTCTTCTAGTACATCTTATCTATCATCTCTATAACAAATCTAGAATCCAGATCTAGACTCTTATTCTGTATAGACTTAGATTAGATGAGATCTATTCTTTTTTCTTCAAATAATTCTGTAAATGATTACTAATCTAGTAAATATGAATTATGATCATAAGTCATAATGATTAAATGATAATCATAATGATATAATTTATTATTAATGTAATGTCTTTATATTAATGTCTAATCAGGCTAGCGGCTATACTTATTCTTAGACTAGTAGGCTATTCAGCGGCTATTTAGTCACTATACTAAAAAATGCTAGGTCTCTAGCTCTAGTCACTCTAGTCTAATTTTAATATTTAATAATAATTTGTGTAAATTTGTTCAACATTAATCGACTATATTGACTATATCTAGACTCCACTGTACGTGTAGACTAAAATCTAAAAAAAAATAAATATAATATTATAAATTAATAAAAATATACAAGTCCACTCAAGTCCACTGTAAGTCTTACTAGTAATAGTAATACTAGACTAGGTTTAATGTTTAATTTAAACTTCCATTACTTAATACCTTTATTTTATAAGTAATTTAAGGGAAAGCTATTTATAGATGTATAACTTAATATAAAATCTTGTCTAGTATAACACTACAGCATACATTTCTATAGTAAGAGTAAAAATCAGAATCACTAAATTTTCCTACATACCAATAATCATCATAATGTGAATGTGCAGTTTCATTTTTGTTCTAGATTTATGATTCTAGATCTAGATCTTTTTTATAGAATGTAGACTTGAGTACCATAGAACTAGACTTAATACTTAGACTGTAATCTATTCCAGTATTGATAGGCAGAGAATCTAGATCTTTCTACATTGCATTCAACATCTGATTCAATTTAAAAAAAAAACTGGCATAAATAAAAGCATTTCCATCAAATTGGGATGATTAGAATGGAAATAGTTGTAGAGATATATATTAATCTTGATTAACTTTTTATTTCTTAGTTTTCTTCATTTAAAGATGAAAATAACATATATCATGATTATATTCTAGATATTTAGATACAAAAGCCTTACATATTTTTTGATGAGTCATAGAAGAAACATTATATCAATTATTGATTAGCTTCTTAAGTATGAATCACTCAATGAATTAACAGCATAGTACTTTTAATGTTTCTTTATTATTAATTTCAATGTGGAATATTTTGTTGACCTTATTACATTACATTTTGTTTGTTTCTATGTAAAGAAAAATGAAATGAAACTCATTCCAGCATCTGAGAATATTAGATTATATTTTTTGTATCACTTCTTAATCACTATGTTAATAAAATGAAATCCTTGTCTTAAATGTTAGAGGTGAAAGTGAAAACGTGGTTTTTGATTTTGTACTTCTGGCATATGTTCATTATATTCAAACAACTTTCTATGGGCATTGAAGTGTGGTTGAAAAATATAAAGGGTTTTCTGTATAAAAAAAAATTAATTAAATGCACATTTTTACATGATATAATAGTTTTAAGGAAATGTAGATAGATGTAATTCTAGTAATTATGCAGTGGATGTAATTGTTATTGAATATTTAAATTTAGACTTCGAGAATTAAAAAAAAAAAAGCTAGCAGAAAAAAAACTTTTTTCCACTATTAGCAGTTCTGTTTCCTTAGACTAGATATGAACTATAGAAATGAACATTAACACAAACCTATTGTTCATTTTTTACTCTACCTTTCTGTTCATGCATAATATCTAGTGTACAGACACCAAATATACAAACTATGCACAAAACATTTAGTATTACACATACAGTATGAAAAGCAAAGGTAGACTTTAAGTGAAATTATGAAATTTCTGCCAATGTATAAGTAATGAGATTTATTTATTTAAAGTTAAACTTAGGACTAAATTTAATGTGATATTGAGTATTAGTAAATATTCTTTTATATTACATAATAATTACCTAAATTGTTAAAAGTAGTATAAAAAGCCAGTATTCTGAGTTCTCATTCCTTACACTGACCTTATATTACATTGGTATGTACTTTTTTTTAGGAATGCTCATTTCTGTACAATATTATGAATTGTAGTAAAAATAAGCTGATCTTTTTGTTTAGCATAACAATTGAAATGAACCTTTTGCAAAATTTATATTTAATATTTGTACCAGAAAAAAAAATTAGTCATCAGCATTTCGTGTAGCACTGAAATTACAAACTAGATAAAAAAAATCTGTTCTATGGTACCTAAATTTTAAATAATAAGAAATTGAATTATTCCAACTGTAAAGTAAATTAAATATATATTTTCAGTAAGATCTAAGTAGAAGACTTGTGGGGCACCTGTACACAATAAACATACAAATATCAAATAATCAAAATAATTCTTAAGTTAGACAATGTAACACATATTTCTGTGGCAGAACTCCTAACACCAAGGCTTGAATTTCAATTTTAAGCAGACCTTTTTTTTTTAAATTGCTTTTAAAAAAATTCAGCACTGAGACCTTCTCCCAGACCATTGATTAGGTGATTGATTAATTGATAAAGGTGATTGATTCAGATTAATTGCCTCAGTTTCACTCAATATAATTGAGTTTTTTTTAAAAAAGTATTTATTTTTATAATAAGTTTTTAGATTTCTGATTTCCCTCTGAAAACCCCATCAGACAATATTCTTTTCTAGTTTCTCTTTCTTTATGCGCCCAGATGAGTCACTGGTTTTTACTTGACAAATTAATCTCATTTCTTTATGTTTAGGGAAACGCACATTCGCCCCTCAAAATACATATTTCCATGTCTGGCAATACATATTTCCATTTTGGCATGTAGGCATCTCTGCAAACATGATATTTGTGTCTTACCACTGTATAGATACTGATAAATAAAATTATAATGTGAAGTCAGATTTTTTTGCTGGTAAGGGAAACCACTGTGAGCCTGATACAGTTTAAGAATATTGTCTATTAATTCCCCTTGATGTTCCTCTTAGCCATGGATGACTTACACAATTAGTCATAGTGTTTAAAAAACAACAACAATTGTACAATGCAAAAAGGATTAGTTGATTAAGAAAGGCTATGGGAGTGGTCATTTTTATCATCTTTTAGGATTTTCTGGATTCTATACATGTATGCATTTGTATAAGTACATTTTTTTTTCTATTGGCCTAGCTTTACCGAGACGAAAAAGAAATCTAGTCTAGTTAAGAACACGAACGTTAGGCTTCTTTCCCCAGTTATTCCCCTTTTGACACGGTTTTTATTTTTGTCTGGCTGGATCCTCCCCTTCTCTTATAAATTTATTTAGCCCAGTGAAGCCCAATCTAGTGCCAGTTTGCCTTATTCGACTCATGGAACATCCTCATGGAACATCGTTATCCGCCTCTTCAAAACATCAGATCATATTCACCATGAGAAGTTGCGACGTGATTTTAGTTTGTCTGAACCAGCTTCACAATATTTGTGTGAAGGTTGAGTGGTAAACCTCTTGGCTGCCGAACTGAATGGTCTCGGGTTCTAATCTCGACGAAGACGGATTTTGAATTACGGGATTCTTAGGATGCCCCTATTTCCACCCAACTCTAATTGGTACCTGTCACAAGATACCCTCGTTAACCGTGGGACACAGAAATAGATGATCTTTACATCATCTGCCCCATAAATCGTAAGGTCTGAAAGGAGTACTTTGCTTGTAATAGGGTAAAGTGACTGTCAATAGTTCATCATGTTACACACTAATACCTACATTTCACCAGCCCGTTGTTTTCCACGATCTTACTGTAGATTAAAGTGTTCGTCTTGACCTTTTTAGTAAATATTTGATTCATCAATAAGAGCTGATTTTTCTTGCAAAAGAATTGAAAACCTTCAGGGTTAGCGCAGTCGTTAAAAACATAAAAGGTTTGATGGAATTCCCAATTTTCACTTAAAAGCAGGGCATCAATATTGCCACTGGAACGAGTTCTACTACATTTGAGGTTGTATAGAAAATACAAAGAACATGCATAAATGTACCCTGCGGGACCAAGTAAAACAAAGGACGTTTGGGCCACGAGGCCTTCATCAGCTACAAAACAAACATTTGAGGTTAGATGTCGACAACAGAGTGGTCACATTGATCTTTTGTTGGGGAAGAGCCGCTATTAGTTCACCATATTTTATGGATTGCAAGGGTTGATTTTTATTTTCTGAAAGCGAACACGTTTAATTTTAAAATTAATTATGCGAACTTCATATTTATAGAGTCGTGCCAATGGCACTTGAGACCCTTGGCATAAGGGAAGGATTTCATTCAACCCCCTTGTCTGAAGGGTCCCCCATCAATTAGATTTTACTAGATCATTTGATCTCATCCGTAAGTGGTACACGGTCATCAGGACTCCGATGTCCCATAAATCTCTTAGTCTTCATATCGTGTGTCATGTTCACGCTGGCCGTATTCTCGGACAGGCGACAACCAGGATCTCGTGCGTCTGTTGTCAGTGATCGTAGGCAATCATGTTTTAATATTAACATTTTGTATGAAGTAAGATTGTGATAACTGGTTGTTTGTTACTTCTTATATTCTTTCTGAATATGCCGAAACCTCTCTGTCCTCAATATTGTAGACCCACGGGGGGACTCTTCGGGGGGGGACCCAAGAGTTTGCCTGACAAGACTAACTCTCTTTGTAATCTTGTTTTCCAAAGCTTATATCAACTCACTCTGATCAAAAGTTTGCGTTATTTCTACAGCGTCTCGGACCAAGCTGAAAGTTCTCACAATTATTTCTTTTGCCTGAAAACACAAGAATCGATAAATTGTGTTTTGCTTTGCATTGTAGTTTGAATGTAAGCAGTTATAGTTTTGCTTTGAGCGCTTTTGTGTTTGTACTAATAAGCGGCTATTTTTTTTTCAATAGTTATCTTTGCCTTCATCGTGCGTACAATAAGTACCTGTGTATTGGTTATCAATTGAACATTCGATTTCACTCATCATCTTGCACACAAGAGGGCCAACTGTCACTTATGGTGTATCTAAAACATGACTTTTTGTTTTTAAAGTTTTTTTTTTTCTCAGCTTGCCAATTTTTCTTTAGTGAGTGGAAACTGGACACGGTTCTCGAAAACGACTTTCCTAGAAATTTAACAGTTGATGTAAATCTTTGAGAAAAGAATGACTAGATAATAGGCCACACTGAGAAACATAAACTCTAGTTTCATCGTTATAATGTTTCGAATTATCATGTTTTAAAATTAAATTTGGTCTCGACAAATTTTATCTTAAACATTCTTAAGCATGCACTTGACCAGGATTGTTATGGGGCTGGGGGGGGATTCCATTTTTTGTTTAAATCTATCATTTTGAACTAGTACAATGTTAGTACAATATTCACTCTCACGGAATAGTTACCAGCTTCATGAAAGAGGAATTGTCTTTTAAAAAAATTTATATTCATTTTTTAAAATGAGTCATCATCATCTGTCCCTTGACTTTCGTTGTTGTGGTTCTGCGACAATTCCAGTAACCAAATATCCCCATTTTCCCCAGTCAGCAGCTGTTCTTAATAGGATATCAAGAGAAAACTGTCCATTTATAGTGTCGAGCCACCTTTTTTTTTTTTCGAATCACCTTTTCGTGCTTACTTCACTGTACCTTTAATGATGACTTAAGACTATGAGTCATTTCTTACCATATGACCTAACCAGCTCAGCTTTCGTCTTTTCACTGTATTGAGGAGTTCCTGCTTTTGTCAGCCAGATGTTAAATTGAAACAGTACAAACTCATTTGGTCTTTTTCTGGTATCTCATACCCAAAATTTTCTGTAGCATTTATTCTGAGAGGCTCGCATTCATTCAGCCTTGGCGTTCATTGTCCAACTTTCACAACCATGTAGAAGTACAGAGACCTTTAACGAAGAGTACAGCTTTAATTTTACTTTGACGCTGAGGTTACTGTTCCAGATTTTGCACAGTTTGCTCTTTGCAGTGGATTCCAAGCTTAAAGGGATTTAATCTCTTGTATTGATCCTCCATCTTTTGTTACGTTTGACCCTAGGTATTTAGTAAATGAGTCAACTTCTTCTTATGTTTAATCATTCAACTGTATGCATCATCTCGTACTATCTACACTTGTTGATTTCTTTAACAAAGAAAAGTACATGAATGTATGCACATATAGTTCCAAAACGAGACAAAGTTGAGTTCTTTATCTGCTTTATCTGTATGGGTGTACACAGTCGTTAATTTGTAGCTCCCGCGGGCATGTTACTTTGCCTCAACGTGGCGCTCGCGTGGAAACGGCTACCAGAGGAAGTGGCTAGGCTAAAAAGTAACAAACATGACCCCCGTGGGGGTGCCCACGGGCGGGCGAGAGTCCGCCCCTTGCACGGTTAGCGGGGTTGAAAGAAAGCTCCCACGACTCTTTCACGAATCCATGCGCCGTTCCTCAAGGGAACGTTACAATAATGGCGTATCCTGCACGGTTAGCTTGGTATAACGAAGGAAAATGGCAGCGGCCCCGGTATAACTTGGCCTTCGGCCATGATTTCTGGTCCATGCGACGGAGTCTCAGTGGTACCGGTATTGGAAACAGCAATGCCCTATAGACATTGACTCGGGTCACCCCCAGACAGACCTGTGTGGTCCGACAGGTTTTTCTTTTTTTTTTTTTTACTGTTTGATATTTGTTCTCGGACGGATTCAGTCAGGTTTTTTTTTCAAACTTAGAGCTCGAAGAGCTTCGGCTCAGCTCTTAGACTATCCAGCGGTTGTGGCTCCAAACAGCTAGTCCAACTAAACTGTCTTCCGCAATGCCGAACTTCAACTTCTTTTAAAACAAAAATGAATGTTACTTAAAAAATAGAAACACCTTCAATGTCTATATAGATGTATGTAGACACACACATAAAAAAGTAATATACTGAACGAATGAATCAAAATGTAACTCACTTTTACAACTACTCGTCTTTTTGTCGCTGGTCATCAACTTGTTCTCTCCCTATTTCTAACCTCATCTGGGACTCGTGGTTACCTCCAAATAGATTTAGCCTCCACAAAGTATCTGCCGTAATTTTGCTCATTGTTACATCAGAAAGACGGCATACAAACCTTCAAACAATGGCAATCTAGATTACATCTTGTAGTCGTTTCTAGTCTGTAGTTCCCTAACCCGGTAACCATACATGTTTATTTAGGCTTTATGCAGTAGATTTTCTTGTTAGATCTTGACAGTGTTATGGCTCCCGCGTGGTGTTGAGTAGTTGAAATACAACTAAGTCCGACTGAGGTAACGCTGACTGTAACACTGAACACAAATTGCTTCAATAACACGTTACACCGGCGAAAAACCAAAACAATCAATGGATGCAGTCGACGCTAATTTCAACTATAAAATACTTTTAATCTTCAAAAGGGAACACGTCCAATGTGTTCTGTCGCAAGCCGTTTAGATATTGCCTATTAATTTAACTGTTCTAATGAATACACGTCTTTGTTATGCTGTATCGTAGAGCCTTCTACTTTTTAAACTAACTTTGCGTCATCTGTAACTAATTAAAACTTTTCCCTTGTTCCCGAAACAAATCTAACTAAATCCTAATCATGTCATAACAACAGACGGACGGACATACTAACAACGCAAAACCAATAGTGACTTCTCCCTTTTCGGGGGATTCTAAAAGGCAGTATCATGATTAATATGGATCTTTATCTTTTCTTTAATAAACGTCTTTTAAAAAATGTCTTGATAAAAATAAATGACTACAATAGCTGGATTGTTGTTTTTTTTTGCTAATGTCATAGAGTGCTGGCATCTAGCCCCTTTAGCTTGACTCCGTGAGAAGTGCTAATATGTCATGAGTTCTGGGATCTAAATCCAATAGCTTGACTCCGTGAGAAGTGCTAATATGTCATACAGTGCTGGCATTTAGTCCCTTTAGCTTGACTCCGTGAGAAGTTCTATGCCATAGAGTGCTGGCATTTAGCTTGGCTAGAGAATGAATGTGTTTTCCATAGATGTGTACCAAAAGTATCTCGGCTAGAGGTGTGTATGGTATCCTTCCAGTGCGCTTGTTGGTGTCTATTTAATTTTCATTCGTTGCTACATTCCCAATGGAAATTAAGGCAAATGAAACATCAGTTTGTTTAGTGTGTGTTTTTGTTTAGATACCCAAAAATAAAAAAAAAGTTTGATATCTGGAGCTTGAAAAAAAATCCGTTTAAAATCAAATGGAAACAAGACTATTGATAGAAAGGGAAGGGGGCGGGTCAGTGTAAATCTGACGAAGTGAATCACGTGGCTGGAGACAAGGGAACGTTTGCTGGAAAGATGCCAAACTCTCACCCTGTAGGCAATGTAGACTGAGTGGCTTTTCCATTCTAGACAAGCTCATAGCAAACGTATTCCACGCCTGGTCTTCCCCCCTCCCAACCCCACCAGTCTTCTCAGCTTCAAATGTTTATATGTCAGACGGATGCCTGGGTTCATCCACCGTAACCCCGCCCTCACTCCGGTTTCTTAAGCACAAACTTGATTGTAAATGTGAACGCTGGCCTGTAGTAAGGATCTAGAGAGATTAATGCAAATTTTTTTTTTTGGTTGAAACAAATGGTATAGGCTAGACTAGGTGTGTAATGTTGTTTTGATCAGCTCAAGGCTTTCAACTGTCAAGGGTTTCATTGCTTCCCTTACCACATGAGCGATGTGCTTGTTTTGAAACTCGAGCCAGCCTCTTTGTCCTTAACGTTGTGAAATTTATAGGCCAATTTTTTTTTTTTTAATTTTGTTTCATTATTTCTTTTTTTTTTTTATTAATTAAATTCTACATCTGGGCAGGCGTACTAGCACTCTTATTTATCGTCATTGTGCCTGTGTGTAAGTGGTTATGTAATGCTACTTTCATTCTGTTATCATTACGAACACGTGAAGCGTTGAACTGTGGCGTGTGTTGCGAACAATTGGATTTATTCTCAAACCTAGATAACACATTGGATAACATCAGCGCAAAGATATCCATACACATAGCAAGTGGGCTAGAGCTATGGTCAAATCTCGGAGTTTCCTTCATAACTTTGTTTTCTATCGGATGTTTTTGGATTCAAATAAATTGTTTCCATTGTGCGACACAGAATCTATTTCTCTTGGATTATGCTGTGATAAAGAGACAATGCCATTGGATATTGTCAAGTAATTGTCTTTGGGTGAGCTGAAATATTAAACGTAGAAGCTAGACAGACTTCTGTCAGTAATACAATCACACATGCGCTTGAAACAGTTGTAATGATAAAAAAGTTGTCTCAATGGATGAGACAACGGCGTCGCTCATCGGTCAGCACAACCGGCCACTACAACCAGGACTGGGTTACTTTACACAGAAGACGATCTCAAAGGTAGATCACTCTTGTTAGTTATTGTAGAATGCAGCTTATCTGGCTTTCCACTTTTTTCCCCCCTTTCATACATGGTTGGGGTGGGGTGGGGTGTCATTTTGTTATGGACACATTTTATGTTGGATGCGCATTTTAATCCCAACTTTTGCCTCAACCTTATTATATTTATTATTAAAATATGGATGAATTATATCATGTTGTGTCTTGACGTCTCAAATTGACCTCTTTCCTGTGCTTGTAATCAAGTCAATTCCAGGATGTGTGCACACAAGCATAGAGTGAATGATGTCAGATCGCGCCCAGTTGTCTATCACTTGCCGGTGCTGTGACGTAGGCTACGTGTAAATTAGATTAGCAAGACCGCTGACGGTTTCTGGGGGGGGGGGGGGGGGGGGGGGGGGGGGGGGGGGGGGG
>JADKLZ010000687.1:35891379-35934415 GCA_021533235.1 Biomphalaria straminea | reverse complement strand
CCCCCCCCCCCCCCCCCCCCGTTATGAAAGGTTGCGCTAGACATAGATGTGAAACTGCTGTCCCTTTGCCGTGTTGACCTTCTCCCATTTCACTACAGCCAATCACGCACCCGGGCCTTGCACATAACACGTTATGAAATCTCAACATTGATCCGCTGACTTAGTCGTACATACATTCGCCTACTACAATAGTTGATCCGTCAAAGACATCTTGTCTTAGCTCTTGTCCATCGGTAATTAACAAGTGAAGGTTTTTATTGTTTTAGCTAGAAAGTGTGCCACCTTGCAATTTTTTTTAAATTTAATTTTAATTTAAAAAAAAAGATACATTCTCAAAGAATTTGAAATCCTGACTCCGGTGTGATGGTTAGATGAATGTTTTGAGTGTTATTTTGTTATTAAAACAATCTTTAATGCTAACCCTCCTTTTATTACGTGGATGGGTCAAGTTCAAATAGTAGCATACCCTATTTCTAATGAGTACTACACTGTGCAAGTACATAGCGGTTGTCATAGTGTTTGATAGCTTTGTGTGTAATTGAGAAGTTGTAGTTTCTAGTTCTTGATGTACGCTTTAGCCTTTCTTCCAACTGAACAGTCTTGAGTTTAGTGTTTTTCTATTGTCCAACCGTCTGCTTTCTGGCACGTACGATAACCAGCTGCACAGTTGAACGATGTCTATTTGTACCATGGGATTAGGTTACATTATGCGAAACATACATACATACTTCATAGACTAGTTCTTTTGTAAGCTTGCAGCACTATAGCTGGTTACACAGATAGAAATAGAAATGTATACTATACTCACTGCACGTATCTGTGGATTTTTTTTTTTTTGCCTGCACAACTTTTTAATGTAATGTGCCTCTTACAATATGTAACATTTTTTAATATATATACTTATATATATATATATATATATACATATTTTTCCAACCTTATCACTGCTTCATAATCTTTAGGTTGAAATACACTTGATAAGGTACGATGTTTAGTCGCTCTATTTTCAATGTGCCTAAACTAAAAGCTTTTCAACGAGATCTATATGTATACATGGCAGAAGTTATCACAGAACGTGTAATTGATGACTTTATCCTCTCAATCCCCCACCCACATTCCAACCTATATTTCATTAATGACGATCAGCAGCTAGTTAATCATCGTTTATTCTTCCAGAGACAATGCTGCAGATTTCACAAGTACTACTACACGCGACGGAGAGAAAGAGATTGTTAGAGAGACGAAATGGGTGAGGGTTGGAGGGGGGGGGAGGACAACGAGTGAGAGTTGTTACTCTTCTAACCAAAGATGTCTTCTTATCGATTTCTTGTGGAGCTAGAAATTTCATTTCGTCTGTGCTCCTAATTCTAAGTAGGCAGTTAGCATTGGGGAATCTTGACTAAGCACGACCGAAATTTTTCTTAGTTTCTTCTGTCTGACTGCCTTAATAACACTGTGATAGCTTAAAACTAAAACTATAGTGCTCTTGGTACATAGGCCTACTAATCTTTTTTTTTAATTCGCCATTTCATCAATGAATGTCGTCTGCTCATCTGGCCTGTCGCCATTTCAAACGGTTTGAGAAGGTCAAGGGTCGCGCCGAAGTGAATGGAGCTGAGAGGGGGCGAGCTGCCATCGATTATGGAAATGTTGGAGCTTTGCTGGTTGTGCCAACATAGTGAACAAAGATCGCCCCGCTTTTCTTGCCTATCTCTCACTACCCATTCTTTGGCACCATTTGTTTCCAGAAGAGACTGGATGGTTTATTACATCACAGATTTCTCGACATTTGCACGTTGGGATGACGTGAAACGTTGTTAGTGGCTAGAATGTCTGGCACTTGTGTCCGATAGTGGCTAGAATGGACTAACATGTGGCACTTGTGTGTCTGAAAGGAAATGTGAATTCGCCCGAGATTATTCTAACATTTCTAGTGGACGAAGGAGAAGTCGGACTTCTCGATGCCATCCAGTGAAACAGTGTTAACCCCTACTGCCAACCACTCGTGGACTTGCTTGTGCATTAGTCTGTTTCGTGACACGGAGTCCACGCAGAACATGGTGTCCACCACCAAAGTTGATAACACATCGACAGGTAGTTGTCCTGACTTTGACCCTTTGGTGGACGCTCGTCAAGAATCTGTGCTCCTCAATGACACCAATGCGAACACGGACTCGGAGACCAGCGCGTGTGTGAAACAGATGAATGAAATGAGATTGCGTCCCAAGGACGTCAACTCTAACGCTACATCCCTCGAACAACTATCGACCAGCCCCTGTGATAAAACTCCAAGCAAATCGCCCATGTCATGTGACTTACCATGGACGCCCATTGATAAGAACGAGGCAGAGGCGCATTCCTCTGTTGCTAATGACAATGAGAATGTATTGAACTCTCTGGCCGTAACAGTGTTATCTGAGACTGAGTGCGTGCTTTTGTGTTCAGGCTACTACATTGATCATCTTATCTCTTCCTCCCTCTGTCCTCTAATTGTCTGCTTAATGCTAGCGTTGTTTTAGATCTCTTCAGTAATTATTAATGTAAAACTTTATGTTAAAAGACATTGGGATTTAATCATTCTAATTTTAGTAGTCCTGAATTAGAAACAACTTATTACTTAAAAAGTTTTTGGTGGGTTTAATCCTGCTCAAGTTCACAAAATCTCTGAAGATCTACATCTTTTGCTTTTCCATCATTTCCCTAATTTCTTATTTGAAAGTCTATCTTTAAAAGTTAGTACAATGGCATACTTTACAGTAGTGATCCCAAGAGTCTCAATAAAATTTCAAAAGATCCACAATTAAATTTAAAGCTCTTGTTTTCTTGGTAGTCTAGTACACTTGTTACTGTTACTGACATCTATCTGACCTAATTGTCTTCACTGGCTGAATAGAGACACTGTCACATCAAGAACTTAGTTTTCATTAAAAAAATCTTATAATTTCATCTGTATTAGCATATTAATTACTTTAAATAAAAAATTAGATGCGATCAGATTAATTTTAGACAGGTTTGGTGCATCATGAGTCCACCCAACTCTAATGGGTATCTGACTTTAGTTTGGGAAAGTAACAGCCATTGGTTGTTATGATGGCCACATAACACCCTGCTTGTTAACCATTGGCCAAAGAAACAGATGACCTTAACATCATCTGCCCTATAGATTGCAAGGTCTGAAGGGGACACTGGTGCATCATAGCGCCCAGGTTTTAGATATTCATTTTTCTTAAGTTTGTGACTTATTCACTTTGTTTTTTCTCTAATACTAGAAATGGATTTATATTCAGTTAAGATTTCACTAAACAGACATTTTAATTAAACTTGGTTAGCATTTTTTTTTTCTTTGTCATTTGAGTTCTTCAGTTGACTTAGTCATTACTATTAAATTACTATTAACACTAGTAAGTAAAGAACCTCTTTAACACCCTGAGATCTATAGGGCAGATGGTTTCTATGAGCAATGGTTAATGTCATATGGCCAGCACAATGACCAACTCCCTTTACTTTCCTTTACTAATATCAGGTACCCATTAGAGTTGGTATCCTGAAAATCCAAGTTAAGTTTTTTTTTTTATGTCTTGGTTTTCTTTAGTTGTCTCAAAATCTGTTCTTCTAGTATTTACACATTTCCTTGATTCAGCACTTTTTTTTTAACAATTACAAAGGCTCCAATGCTTCAGCTATTTATCTTGAATCTTGTATTTGTTGATAGCTGAGATTTATGTTTTAAAGATTTAGTTACTTTAAGGGATGGTGTGTAACACAAAGCATAAACACTTTATAAAAAAAATATAATTCATAATTTTTTGTCCTAGACTGCACAACTGATTAGTTAAAATGATCTTTCAGTTTCCTGTTCCAGTTTTTACACATTGTTAGTGTTATTCTTAGACAGGAAGGCTAACTAGGCTATTACAGAAAAGATAAATTCTCACCACAGGTCTAATAAGCTTAGCAGGTGGCATTTTGTAATGGCTTGAACTTTCCTTTTTAAGATTAACATTTGACTTGTTGCATTAACCTGAAACAGTAATTGGCTTACAAATACTGACAGGAGTGAAGTATATGTTGGTGGTGTAGGTAGTTCACTGCTGATCTGGCACTTCTGACATCTGTATTCATTCAGCTCATTTTACTTTTTTTTTTTTTTTTGCTATGTATTCACTTGTTTTTCTTACTGTCACCATTAAAATAACAAGCATGTTAGTGTTACCTTATTTCAAAGAGAAACTTTCAGAACATATAGGACAAGAGATTAAGACATGTATTTGAAATTATCTATAGGACAAGAGATTTACTCCATTGACGAGTAATGAAATAGTAGATTTAGTAAGGCCGGACGCTGGTGTTGATGCCCAGGAAGATCCAACGGTAGTAGTCCATGACGTCTCATCACCGCGTCCCTGAGACATGACGTTAAACTGCGCTCCTCTTTCCTTAGCACTTTTGGAGCTCAAAAGTGCCCTACTTCTTTTCTATCATTTTGTCTGCCTCCTCTTACTCTCAGTCTGCCTTCATTAACCATCACTCTGTCTCCTTATCTTCTAAAACCTCACAATGTCCTGGACCAGTCTGTTTGCCGTGGACTGCGACGGGTAAGGGGGGATAAAGAGATCCTGGTGTTTGAGTGGGCGACTATCTGAGGATGGACCACCGCAACACAATACTTTGGCTCCGAGTTCCCCTAGACCTGAGGCCCAGAAGGCCCGCTCTGGGTCAACCGGCTGGTCACGCCGAGCTACCAGCATAGGTCCTCGACCTATGCTGGAGGGCGGTGGCTAGAGGGTCAATCAGCCAGCTACTGTATCGGACACAAGTCCGATGCAGCAGCTGACTGAGTATAACACCTGTGTAGCCCTGGCGAGCTCATTCTGGACATCCGAGTGGCCCGTCCCCTTGTTGGACTCGATGGCGGGTGGGGAGCACAGGTGCTGAATAAACTTTATTTTTTTCTATGGATAAAAAAAACCAAAAAACATTACTTGCCACAGACCCATGTCTTGGCAAGAAACGTCGCATAGAGACAAGAAAGGAGGAGGCCACAAAAAGCTGTCCTACCTGGCCATCATTTCTGGTGGTCAGGTGCACAGAGGAGGGGAAAAGCCTGACAAAACTGAGCCCTTTCTTTATATACAAGGGACTCAAGTCGGTAGTGGGAGAGCCCAAGGGTGTATCAAAGCTGCACAGAACAATGGAACTACTAGTAGAAGTAGATAGCAAGGTACACTCTGATGGGCTTTTGAAATGCAGAAGACTCTGTGAGCTCCAAGTGGAAGTCATGCCACACAAGAGTCTGAACACCAGCAGAGGTGTAATCAGCTCTAGGGACCTGCTGGAATGTTCCGAGAAGGAAATAGTGGAGGGTATTGAAGGAGTCACCCATGCCCGGCGCATTACAAGGCGCAGGGATGGTGAGGAGGTCAAGACCGCCACTATTATCCTCACATTCGGAACTAGGACACCGCCAGAGTACGTGAAGGCAGGATACCTACGAGTTCCAGTGAGGCCCTACATTCCTAACCCTATGAGGTGCTTCAAGTGCCAGGGTTATGGACACGGCGCGGCAGTCTGCAAGAGGAACACTGTGTGTGCTAGATGTGCCGGAGAGGGTCATGAGGACAAGGGCTGCACAGCCCAGTTCAAATGCCCGAACTGTCACGCTGGCCACTCAGCCTACTCCAAGGACTGCCCTGTGTGGAAACAGGAGGTTGCCGTGCAGGAGTACAAGGCAAGAAATGGATGCACCTTCAGCCAGGCGAAATCAGCCGTATCGGCCCTACCCAAGGGCCAATTCGGCTTGACAAAGACGTACGCCCAGGCTGCGACTAAGACAGGAAGATCCATAGCCACACAGACGGACACATTGACCCCACCCCCTCCTCCTCCTCCAACTCAGAAGAAAACTCCGCCCAAGAACTTTCCTCCGAAAAAAACAGAAAGCCCCGTGGTCATGCTAAAAAACCGATTCTCTGTGCTCACTGATGAGAGCATGGAGACCGAACAGCATGTCCAAACCAACACTCCGGGAGAACCCGGAGTCACCATGACTGATACAGGTTCTCCTCAGAGAACCCAGTCAGACACCCCAACCTCTACTGAATCAGAGGTTGACAAACTCCCTAAGGGGAGAACTCAAAATGGAGAGGAAACCCGAGGTGAGGGAGGAGGATGTAGCCTCCGCTCTAACCAGAGGGATCTCTCCTCTCCAGAGAGAAGGACTCCCCCCAGGAGAGGGGTGTCCTCCTCTCCAACCAAGCAGAAGTCCAAAAAAGTCTCAGGAATAAAGGGAACCCCCTCCGGGGGCCTCCCAAAGCCTAATAGCTCCAAGTAGGTCATCTAGAATAAGCCATGGATTCCAGAATTGTACAGTGGAACTGTAGAGGCCTCAAGGCCAATTACGAAGAAATGCAGCTACTGATGGACTCTGAGGCTCCTGTAGCTGTCTGCTTACAGGAAACATTTCTGAAAGATAGCATCAGTTTCCGAAGCTACATTGCTCACAGCAGGAATGTTGAGGATGCAGAAAGAGCATCAGGTGGAGTCTGTATCCTTGTGAAGGACAACGTCCCCCATGAGAGGGTAGAACTACAGACCACACTACAGGCCGTAGCAGCTAGGATAACATTACACAAGGTTATCACTTGCTGCAGCCTGTATCTACCACCAGGCGCTCCATTGAACCCAGCAGACATGGAGGACCTGTTGAGGCAGCTCCCTCGGCCATATATTATCCTTGGGGATTTCAATGCCCATAACACAATGTGGGGATCCAACAGTACTGACACAAGAGGTCGTATGCTGGAGGATATTTTCCTCCAACATGATTTATGCATACTCAATGATGCATCACCGACCTACTTGCACCCAGGAACTGGATCCCTCACATGCATTGACCTCACCGTTTGCGTCCCCGGACTTCTGGACGACTTCAAATGGTCAGTTAGTAATGACCTACGGGGAAGTGACCACTTCCCAATTATCATTACTAACAATCTCCCCTCAGTGGGACGACCTCAGCGGTGGAAATTGAACAAGGCCGATTGGGAGCAATTCCAAAAAAGATGCTCAGAGGATATCACAGAAAGTATCCTCGATGAGCAGAACCCAGCTGATATTTTCGCTTCCAAGCTACTCGACATTGCCAGGAAAGTTGTCCCTCTAACCTCCGCAAATCCAAAACGGCCCAGCAAACCATGGTTTGATACAGCTTGTAAAAGTGCTATTGGCGATAGGAAAAAGCGACTGGCTGCATTCATAAAGAATCCTTCCCAGGAAAACCTAAAGCTATTTAAGATAGCTAGAGCAAAGGCTAGACAAACTGTACGGTCAGCCAAAAGGAATTCCTGGAGAAGCTTTGTCGGCAGTCTGGATGCCAAAACTTCTGATAGAGCGGTCTGGAAGGCAGTAAGGCGAATCAAAGGGAAAGAATCAAATGCAATAGGGCATTTGAAAAACCAAGGACGAACTGTCACGTCCCCCAGAGAAATAGCTGACTGCCTTGCAACCTCAATAGCAGAAAAATCATCCACTGCACACTACACGCCAGAGTTCCAAAAAGTCAAAACCAGGGAGGAAAGACATCCCATTGACTTCAGGTCAGAGAACAATGAAGACTACAACAAACCGTTCTCGCTTGAGGAACTGAGGGACTCGCTGGACAAGTCACATGACACAGCGCCTGGAGAAGATGAAATCCATTACCAGTTCCTCAAGCACCTTCCCGAACCCTCATTGGCAGTCCTGCTAGGGGTCTATAACTGTGTGTGGCAAACAGGCGCTTTCCCAAACAGCTGGAGGAAAGCCACAGTTATACCGATACCTAAACCGGGAAGAGACGGCTCTGACCCAGCTAACTATCGACCAATAGCACTAACAAGCTGCATCTGTAAAACCATGGAAAGAATGATTAACAGTAGGCTGGTCTGGTATCTTGAGAGGAACAACTTGATCTCCAAATACCAGTGTGGATTCCGGCAAGGGCGGACAACAACCGACCACCTGGTAAGGCTGGAAGCCTACATCAGAAATGCCCTACTCAGACGAGAACATCTTGTGGCTGTATTCTTCGACATTGAAAAGGCCTATGACACGACCTGGAAACATGGCATTCTACGTGACCTGGAGCTTATGGGGCTTAAGGGACACCTCCCCCGTTTTGTAGGGGAATTCCTGAAGGACCGAAAATTTCAGGTCCGAGTGGGCACCTCCACCTCTGACACTTTTGAACAGGAAATGGGCGTACCCCAGGGCAGCATCCTGTCAGTCACCCTGTTCAACATTAAAATTAACAGCATCATTAATGCTCTATCCCCTGGCATAGAGTGCTCTCTGTATGTTGATGACTTTGTCATTTTTACTTATGGGAAAAATATGAACACCTTAGAAAGAAAATTACAGTTAAATCTAAACAAAATTCAAAATTGGGCAAATGATAATGGCTTTAAATTTTCGGACTCCAAAACAGTTAGTATGCATTTTTGTAATTTAAGGGGGCTTCACCCAGATCCTGAATTATTTATAAACAAAAAAAGAATCCCCGTTGTAAAAACTACAAAATTTTTAGGCCTCACCCTTGACTCCAAATTTAATTTTCTCCCCCACATTAAAGAACTTAGGAAAAAATGTCAAAAGTCATTAAACATACTTAGAGTACTCAGCCATACGGACTGGGGGGCTGACAGAGACACCTTGCTGCTGCTGTATCGAAGTCTAATCCGATCCAAGTTGGATTATGGATCTATGATATATGGAGCAGCAAGGAAGTCTTACCTAAAGATACTAGAACCAATCCAAAATGCTGCCCTGCGTCTCTGTCTCGGCGCGTTCCGCACGTCACCAATTCCGAGTCTACATGTGGAGGCTGGAGAGCTCCCCATGGACATAAGGATGAAAAAGCTTGCAATGCAGTACATAGTAAAACTAAAATCTAACCCCACGAACCCTGCTTTTGACCCCGTATTCAATCCCATAAATGTTGAACTATACATTCGAAGGCCTAACGTCATACAGCCGTTAGGCCTTCGAATGAGAGAATCCATCCAAAATTTAACCCCATCCATTGACCAAATTTCTAAAATACAAACCCCACAAACCCCTCCTTGGCTAACTAGTAGACCCAAATTAAATTTGTCCCTCCTTAATTTTCCAAAACAAAACACAGACCCAACCCTATTGCAAGTCCACTTTAGGGAACTGCAGGAGAGCTACGGAGATTGTGGCACCATCTACACTGACGGATCCAAAATGGATGGAAAGGTCGCGTGTGCCTGCTCCTTTCGGAGCAAAACAATCTCCCGTAGACTCCCTGATGGATGCTCCATCTTTACGGCCGAATTGCATGCACTGTCGCTTGCACTTATGGCCGTTAAAGCATCAGAAAGGAGGAAATTTATAATCTGCTCCGACTCCAAATCTGCATTGCAAGCTTTGGGGCGGATGAAGACTGACATTCCATTGGTATACAAGTGTCTAAAGCTGTTGGACCAAATAGCAGCCAGCCATAGGGATGTCACTTTCATCTGGGTCCCCTCCCATGTAGGCATAGAGGGAAACGAAGCCGCAGACAGAGAAGCAAAGAAAGCCCTAAACCAAACAGTGTCAGGAACCCAAATTCCCTACTCGGACCTGAGACAAAGTATTGCCACTGCCATCTATCAAGAGTGGCAGGACCGATGGGAGGCTGAGAATCACAACAAACTCAGGCAGATCGTGGCGGATGTCCGGTGGCGGCCCATATCTAAGGGTCTGACAAGGCGTGGCAGCACGACCATGTCTAGACTGAGGATTGGCCACACCTACATCACACACTCTTTCGTGCTGAAGAGAGAGGGGCCACCACTTTGTGAGCGTTGTGATTCTCGCCTCACAGTGGAGCATATCCTCATTGACTGCCCCAGATACCAGGATGTCAGGGAGAAGTTTCTTATATCCACTGACTTAAAAATACTGTTTGACACTGTCGACCCTGGGAAGGTACTGGGCTTTATCCGGGAGGTGGGGTTGTCTTCGAGGATCTGATTCGTGAGACTGTATACACATATTATTTACACTAGATTTGTATAAAATATCCAAATTTTTACCTATGCTATTTTAAATGTAAATAAACCTTAATTTTAATGAGTTAATTATATGAACTCTGACTTTTTATAGAGGGAGAGTAGTCCTTAAGGGACTACGGGCACGACATGGCCTATACTGTGCCGATGTTCCTAAAACTAAAACCAAACCAAACCGTCTCATCACCTGCTTTTACGATGGCTGAGGTTATAGATTTGGAGGTCTCTCTGGTCGATCTACAGACTTTCTGGAAATGTCCCCTCTTGCCACACAAGTTGCATGTAGCGTCACGGGCTGGACATCTAAAGCGTTGATGTCGGTTGTTTCCACAAAAGAAGCATCTTTTACTAGACGCCGCACTCACCTCGTGTTCTGATTTTGTCGTTGGAGAGGGCCTCTCCACATTGGCGCTGGCTCCACAGGGGGTTTCAGTGTAGATGTTATACGCCATGGCATGGTTATGTGCGTATTCTAGTTGCCTTGCCTCTTCATAGGCGCACTGTAGAGTTAGAGTAGACTTCTCTAAGAGTCGCAGCCTTATGCTGTTTGAAGCCAGTCCAGTAATGAAAGCATCTCTTATGAAGATGTCTCTGTGTTCTTCAGCGGTGACAGCCTTAAAGTCGCAATATTTGGCCATACTTTTAAGCTTGAGGAGGAAAGAGTCAACGGTTTGACCGTTCTCTTGTCGACAAAGAGTTATCATGTGCCTTGCAAAAATTTCACTTTTAGGTTTTACGTAGACATTTTGTAAAGCTTTGATTGATTCTTCGAACGTTTTACACTCACTTATGTATTGAAACACGCTCGAAGAAACATAGTTTTCCAGTAATTTCTTTTTGTCAATCTCGCAGTGAGAGACTGAGGAGATGAAATTTTCAAATGTTCTAAGCCAGTGCAGCCACTTCTCAGCAGCCAATGGCGAGCTAGGCTCTATGTCTAGCTCCTTTGGTTTAAATAGGCGCTCCATTTGTATAACTATTTTACTTACAGAGAATAGTGTTGAACGTGTTGAACGAATATCCAAAAGAGATACGTGAGGCACATAAATCCATAGAATTGAAAAGTTCTAGTTTAATAAATTGTAATGATAAATAAAGAAACACTGAAGAGTAACCTAAAACAAGGCTTTATTAAACTAGAACGGCACATGAACTGACAAAAGAGACTTACACAGTAACACACTAAATTAATGTTGTGAACACATTCTCACGACGTTACACAAACATAAACAAATAGAAACTATTTCACCACAGACATGTATTTGAAATTATCTAAACTAGAAACAAAAATGTCATTTGTTATTTGGTTTTAGAGCCCCAGTGATAAAATGATGGAACTGAAAATGAAAATTTGCAGTTTTAAAAAATGCAACAAACTCTGCTGGAGAGCATTGTTAAAAAGTAATAATTAATTGTGCTGATATTTCATATCTCCAGACTGTGGCAAACATTTACTACCTAAATATCTATTAAAGTTTATACTATAATGTCAGTTAATACTAATACACATTATCAGCTGACACTGAGAATATGCTAGAATGAAAGTTGGAAGAGAAATAACAATTGATAAAAAATGTATATTAATATAGAAAGAGCCATAAGATGGAGATTTATCAATCACTGGTGTTAATATTTAATAATGAACATTGTTTATCTCATTAAAGCTTAATATAACCTGCAAATGCTGTGACATAGTGTTATGCTGAACTGTTTATATCTTATTGCTACATAAATGTAACACAAATAAAGTGAAGAAAGATAATCCACAAATTGAAATTTTAAATACTCACATCTCAGAATTACAATTTTCAATTTAAATGTAAGCCAATAGTGATGAAAACAGACTCATAACTATTATCATTTTTTTGGTAAATAGTATTCTTACCTAGTGTCTTCCTGATTGTTTCATGACAAACATTTTGAGTTCTTGACAACCATATTGATTTCATATGAATTTCTGAGGTTATTTTTACCATTTCACTTGTCACTATTTTCTAGAAGTTGTCATTCTAGTTAAAAATTGTTAACAAGGTTCAAGGCTATGCCTCATGCACTCCACTGCTTGGCTTGTGACAATATTTCTGATTCATATTATAGATTCTTATTGTTATTACTAAATTATTTAATTTTAAAGTAAATGTTTCTGCTACATATAGAAGTTTTGAAAAATAGAGAAAGTGAATGTAAAAGAAAGTAGCCTTATTACTTATGTCCTGCTGTATAGCACCATGTCATAATCTTTGTATCATTTTTTATTTTAGGTCAGACCCTAAAAAGAATCATGAGCCCCGCTATGATGAAGAGGAAGATGAAGAAGAAGAAATTCTGGGTTCAGATGATGATGAACAGGAAGATCCTCGAGACTATTGTAAAGGAGGGTACCACCCAGTGAAGATTGGAGATTTGCTCAATAATCGTTATCACATAGTCCGTAAACTGGGCTGGGGCCACTTCTCAACTGTCTGGCTCAGCTGGGATCTTGTGTATGTTTTATCACTATTTTATTTGAATGTGCATCATTTTTTTTTATTTATCTTGCACTGTTTCTCCTTTCATTTTTTTTTAAAATAAATAAGTTGAGAGAGATATATTAAATCAACAGTTTCTGGCATACTTTCTTTTCATGAGATAGAATCTTACAACCTTTTTTTTTGTCCTGTATGTGGAATGCTGCCTGAGGTTTCCAGCTTAGTCATTGATTTATTGATCTAGCACTTGCCAGGCTGTTATGTGATTCATTTATGTTCTACCAGGAAGTTGGGCTTAGATATAATCATCATCGTAAAGCCAACAACATCATGTTTACAATCAGTATAGTTTAAATGTCCTGTTACACCAGTGTGTTTTAAACATTTTCTTTTCTAATATGTAATAGGTTTTCTTTGAAATAATAATTAAAAAAAAAGAACTTCTGAGGGGTTCATTTAAAATTATCACTGACATTTCCATTTTTCAGGTGCAAACGTTTTGTGGCTCTTAAAGTTGTCAAAAGTGCTCAACATTACACTGAGACAGCTTTAGATGAAATTAAACTATTGAAATGTGTAAGTTTCTATCTTTAGCAGCTTCATTTTGTTAGTGCCCTGTTGCATTAAGCAATGCATAGGACAAGGAATAATAAGAAAGTTACTTTGTAAAATAAAACTTTTTTCCCATTTTTTTTTATGTTCCTTAATTTCTTAGTGAAACATATAGACTGGTAATTCTAAATCAAAAAGTGGTTCTTTATTGCAGTCCCTTTGTTTTTTTTTTTTTTTTTTTTTAAAATTAATAAAATCTCAATCATAATAGTAAAAAAAATACTTTGCTTAGTAATATTTCTATTTGTAAAACCTGCACAGGTCAGAGAAGCAGATGAGTCCGACCCACATAGAGAAAAAGCTGTTCAGTTGCTTGATGACTTTAAAATCTCTGGAGTCAATGGAACCCGTATCCTATTATTATAACATAAACATATATTTGTTTTTATTTGTTAAATAATTATAGAAATTAAGTTTTTTTTTTTTTTTTTTTTTTTAAAAAATTTTAAATTGAATTAAAAAAAACAACATGCGATTGATCTCTCTCAAAATTTCATTAATCCATAAAAGTTTACTTCATTTCCTTTGTATTTTATTTTAAACATTGGTACATTTATAGTTTTCATTTTTTTGAAATTATTCTAGTAGTCTTGAGATTTGTGTTGATTGCAAATATTGTGATGCATACATTTTACAGTAATGTTTTTTCTCCTTAACTTTACCAAGATGTTTGCATGGTCTTTGAAGTATTAGGCAACAATCTCCTGAAACTAATTATTCGTTCAAATTATCAAGGTATTCCTCTGCATAATGTAAAGCTGATCATAAAACAGGTTAGATATCATTTATACTTTTATAGTTATTGACTAGCATGTTGCAGATGCCAGTGATGTTGATGTTAATATTTATTTTGTAATTGTTAACCATTCTTTTTGTTAAAGGTTTTAGAAGGCTTGGACTACCTCCATACAAAATGTAAAATAATACACACAGATATCAAGCCAGAGAATATACTTATGTGTGTTGATGAAAGTCACATCAGAAAACTTGCAGCTGATGCAATAGAATTTCAAAGGCTTGGTCTCAAGTTGCCAGGCTCAGCAGGTGAATGATTAATGAATGCTTTGACTTCTTGACTCAAGCAAGAGAAATAATAAAAAATAGATTTAATGTTGGCTTTCCAGTTAAAAACTTATTATTTATATAAAATAAAATGATATGATGCTGAATATTCACAAATGTTATTATGTCTCTTACAGTGAGCACAGCACCAAAGGAAAAACCTGTGGATGTTTCTAAAATGTCCAAAAATAAAAAGAAGAAAATGAAGAAAAAGCAGAAGAAACAAGAACAACTAATTCAGATGCAGATGAAACAATTAGAGGAGCTTGACAGAGAGAAAGGGAGTGACAAGCGACCGGTAAGATTTAGTGTTAAATCAGTTTGAATGAAAATAGTTTTTTTAATTACTTATGCTCTGTAGTATTGAATTGGGCATAAGATAATAAAGTGGATTATCTTTTCTTGCAAATTTAAAAAGAAAAGCTTTAAATTTCCCTTCTACTGATACTAATAAAGAAGACTTGAATAGATATTCATTTTGATAACACAAAAATAGGTTAGTTTCTGGTGTATCATAAAACTTTAAAATGGTTTGAAACAAGTTTTTTAAAATTTATTTATAAAGAAAAGCTCTATTGAAGATAATTCATCATTTACTGCACTTGACAATAACGTAGGAAAAAACAATAAACCTTGCATATGATTTGGTGAATTAATAAGCTTTCATCACTTAAGAACACTACAGATTTATTATTGCATAACATAGGATATTGTTGACAATAAACCTTGCACATGATTTGGTGAACTTTCATCACTTTAGCACACAACAGATTTATTCTAGCATAGCATATGACATACATGTCTTTAATAATAATATAGGAATTGTAATTTAAAAATAGTAATTTTCATTATTAAATAAAGTTTGAAACTCATGGCTGTATTTTACATGTGACCAGCAGAACAGACTAGTTTAATTTTCTGCATATCAGGGTGGATTAATGGATGTCCTTAAAAAAATGTGTTAAAAATCTTGTCTAAACCTTGATTTGTATGTGAAACAATTATGTTTTTTCTTAACAGTTATAGAATGTGTTTAACTGATAAGTATTTTGGTGTATTTTTAAATGCAAATATTGATTATGCGCATTTATCGTAGATAATTTGAGTATAATCTTTGAATTAAAAAATAAAAATACCCTATTGAATTAATTGTAATCTGAGATTAAATTATTTTGTATGTTTGAACTATTGTTTTTACGATAGCTATATTACTCCTCAACTCATTTTTTAATATTTGGTACGTATTATTAAAAAAATGTATACATAAACAGTGCACAACTGTATGATTGGCCTCACTTTTTATTCTAGAGTCTAATGAGATCTTCTGATGTTTATATTTTATTTCTGTTATTATCAAACACTCACCAAATAAATGGCTTAATTATTATTTTGTTCACAGGACAGTAAAATGCTAAATAGTCTCAGCACCACAAGTTTACAAAGTATGGAAGCTGAGTCATGCAGCAATAGCACAAAGAGTATTATTGCCAACAATGCAGGTGGTGGAGGGGACCATAGTACAAAACTGACCAATGGTCAGCGAAAGTCTCTTTTATTAGAAGGAGAGAACAACAATGCAATAGGTTAGACACTTTTGTTATCACATTCTAGAATTGGAAATATTTGTATGATTTAGTAACAATTTTCTTTTTTAAAGGCTTTAGTTTGAGTTATAAGTACTTTATAATAGCAAGATGAATTTCATAACTTTTTTTTTTTTAGAAAGTAATTGTGTGCTTCTTTCATTAGTGACAGGAAACAAACTACAGAGTGGTCAGTCGAACTCATTGGAAAACAAGAAAAATGAGGCCAAAACTGAAAACTGTGAAAACAATAGCAGTCTTTCTTGTAAGACTAATGTCATTGACACAGAAGACGAAGAATCCTCCAGTCTAAACAAATCTTCAGGCTCGGACAGTCAAGCCTCCGGCATTGCCAAACTCAATGTAACTGGTGATGCTAACAACGATGCCAATAACCAGCCCATGTGTGTAAACAACAATAGTCCCCCTGATACAAATACTGACAATCAAACCAGCAATGCTGTAGTAACCTCAGCACCATCTAACTATTCAGAACCTTTATATAATGGACATGCCTCGGAATTCTCTAGGGACTCTTCTAGCATGGAGGCGGAATATTCTAGAAAAGCTGATCAAGAAGAGTCTCAAAACAACAGCAGAAATAATATTCCTATTTCTGATATTCAGTGCCCTGAGTCTGGTATTGTTATCGGTGCAGGAGAGTGCCTAGTGGACCATGATGGATTATGTGAACTGGAAGGACAACGTCTTGTGAATAGTGTTTCTGTGGAATCCTGTGATGGTGAAATAGAAGATATGCAAACTGAAGGACCTGATGGTAATGTATTTTGTTTTCTTTGATAATGACTTCAAAATGATCATCAGGATAGTCTGTAGACACCCCCCCCCCCCCTTTCTATAAAAATATTTTTACAGTATTAAAAAAAAATTGATAAAAAAAAACATAGCCATATTTGATCTACAATTTTATTAAAATTGACTGAACCATAATGCAAACTTAATGATAGTAAGATTCATAAAAATTATATCATCATTACATTGTTTTGAAATACAAAAAGAGTTTCATGCATTACCATTGACACGGTTTTGATAAATAGCTACATTATTTGAGCTTTTCTACGTAAAAAAGTTTTATAACCTATATCATGCAATACATTTTATGCATTTTAAGTTGTTTTTTTTTTCCAGTAATTAATGTAAAAATCTTTTGAAAACTATAATTTATTATATATTTATTTATAATCCTTTATTTAATTATTACAAAAAAACTATTTGTAAGTAAATTAGCACTATTCTTAATCACAGTCTTTAAAAATTTCCAGAGCAAATATTGCCTTCTAGAAAGCCAGACCCTGTGCATGAGATCTGTGATGAATTTCCTGTAAAAATTGCTGATCTTGGCAATGCTTGCTGGACAGTAAGAATCGATATATACTTGAAAATCAGTAGTCATTAATTTGAATTGTTATGAGAGTTTACTTTAAAACTTTAATGAACTTTAAGTCTTGTATACTGATAGATTTCTTAAGTCATTGGTTAATATGCATGACATGCATAATGCATAGAACGTAATCATCTTCTTTTTTGAAGTAACATCTGTATTATATAAGCTAAGATAGATTAAATATTGATGTAAAAACAATTGGGCATTTCTACAGCAGACCAAACCTACCCATGCCATTTATGTGGCTGGCTTTTGAAAATGAAGATTGGACTCATAGCCATCTTCAAGTTCATAGGAAATAAGAAATGAGTTCATCTTTGACTTGGAGGAGTAGCTCTCTCCATAGATATATATATATATATATATATATATATATATATACTATAATTATAATTCATATATGGTTGACTTTTCATTTTGATCTTATTTATTTTAACAGTCTGACTTTTGTTTCTTTCTAGTACCACCAGTTTACAGAAGATATACAGACACGTCAATATAGGTGTCTGGAAGTCTTAATTGGAGCAGGTTATGATACTCCTGCTGATATATGGAGTACAGCTTGCATGGTAAATATCTTACAATGTACTAGTCCTCCAATGATAGGATTATATGAAAATGTAACTACAAAATGCATCTACTGCATTTCTTACCTCATAATATGCATCAAGGGCTGTAAGGATGTGTTCAGGCTTTATGAAATTTATTTTTTTTCATCCAAGAAAGTAGAGCATTGATACAATAACACACTTTTCTGGAGGGAATCTTTGACTATTTCAGCACTCCCATTCAACTTGTACGATGTTATATGAAGAGATGTATAGTTTCTACAATCATGAAACATGGATTTGGCAGTGCCTGCAAATATACAAAACACCACTAGAAAACACTGAAGAAACAATGGGATTTTTCTAGTCTTATTCCTTCAAACTAAGATCAACAAAATAAATTTTCCAAAGTATACAAATCAAATAGAGTAGTTGAAATAAAACAGTAAAATGTTTTTTTTTTATTTCAAATGAAATTTTTGGGAGATAGCTGGGACAGTCATAACCTAAAGTTATTTTCCCACTCACTAGGGAGTTAAAAAAAAAAAGACTATTGGTGCAAATAAAAATATGTATCGGCCCTGTATACAAATCTGAAAATTAAATATGAGTGCGCTATTTCACATGACTATGGAGACCCAGTCGTTATCTCCATATTTTGGCCATGCAGACTACCAGGGTCTATTTAAACAGACCAAAATATGGTATTTAATTAATTCTAGTGTGAAAAATCCTCAACATACCTTAAAACAATAAGGGTAACACTGAATAAAAAAAAAATTTGTAAAAAATACATTTCAATAACTAATACTAATAAATAAATTAATTTTAAATTATAGAATATGTCTTTTTTTTTAAATTTCTATTTTTAATACCTTTAGAATTTAAAACAAATCTTCAAAAATATTCATTTTACAGAGTGGGGGCTTTTACAATGGGGCTATGGGCCTGTTTGTTTGAAAAATTCATAAAAATAATTTTAAAAAAATACAGGCACTAGAAAAGAATCACCATGCTCTAGTTCTAAACAAAACATGATGATCTTTTCTTATAGGAAAGTTTAAAAACTGTTGCTAGCATCCCAACGCATTTTTCTGCATTAGGATTCAGCCATAAAAGACGCTCAGTGCTGCAGTAGGAGCTAGGAGTTAATTCTTTTTCATAAAAGTCCATCCTCATTACAACTTGGTTATAATAAAATGTTAAAACTTGAAGTAGTTCCTTAAATTAAACAAGATCATATTAGTTTTCTTTGGAAAGTTTTTTATTTTAGGCCAAAATTTCTTTATTTTAGGCGTTTGTTTCCTAAAATTAAACAAAATCATATTTGTTTTCTTTGGAAATGTCTTTATTTCAGGCGTTTGAGCTAGCTACAGGAGACTATCTTTTTGAACCTCATAGTGGGGAAGACTACACCAGAGATGAAGACCATTTAGCACACATCATTGAACTGGTGGGACCTATTCCCAGAAATATAGCTTTGAGTGGAAAATATTCAAGAGAATTTTTTAATAGAAAAGGTAAAGTTTATTCTAGAATATCTAAGTCTAGTTTAGTAGGCTTAAAAACGTCAACTCATGTTGGTCACTGATGGCGCTACTTTTTGACTTAATGAGGAGCTTATACTGTTGGTACAATTTCTTCTAAGAGAAATTCATTAGTCTATTCCAGGGGTGGGAAACCTTTTTCAACAGCGGGCCGCATTAATTAAATTTGGGGACTAGGGGGGCAGCATATATATATTTAATTTAAGATGCACATAATTTCATGTACAGAGAACAAATAACATGCTTCCGATGATAAACATGAAGTTTGTCTTGAACTCGTTATTAGAGATATTAGGAAAAGGTCACAGTCAAGATCCATTAAGGAACCTAACAATTTCTTCCTTTAAATTCCATATTGATCTAATGATTGACCAGTGAATACAACTGTGTTACCAAACATCAGAATGTTTTAATTCCAAATCAAATCTTCACATACTTTTCGCAACTGCCAGTCGGGACCGGCCTTTTTAGAATTGGAGGCTATAGGCGAAGTGAATTAGTTGGCCCCGAATAAAATTAGAATATACAAAATAAAGGATAAAATATATAAAATTTTGCAAACTATTTAAGACCTAATGTACTTCAAACAATAACATTGAGTACAAGTTTCGCTATTCCTTTTCTGTAGAATCAAACTGTAGTTCCTGTGATTTAACAATCATGGACCTTAGAAGTAACATACTTTGACTATGCCTAGGGAGGGCCCCTGAGTATAAACAAATTATGCACCATTTACCGTCACAAAGAAGTGAATTTAATGTAGCTATGTGTAAACTTCCCAGTTACTAGTTTATGGTTGGGATATTTTCTTTATTTTATTAAAAAAGTTGTTTTTCCTCAGTCAAAGCTCCATCAGTTGTTACCCTTGCCATCTTGTACAAGCCAACCCAACTCTTTCAACACAGTTCTCCAAATCATTGAATAAATACTGGCCAGGACTTGTCTTTTACTGAATTTATATAGTATTGCTATTGAATATAATCTTCATTTTTTTTTTCAAAACTCTTCGCGAAGACATTTGGAGACAATGTTTCTTTAGCCTCTTCATTACAAATGATAAGAATAAAAAGCTTCAATAATGTCTCTTGATATTTACAATTATTTATTTAGGTTTTCGTGGGCCGCATAAAACACTTTGGCGGGCCGTAATTTGCCCACTACTGGTCTATTCAAATTCAATCATTTCTCTTCTCGACAAAGTATCGTTGACCATCGTTGATTCCACCAGAGTATAGTAAATAATTACAGAAAGAAAGTTTAAGTTAAAAGGATTAAACAAAAAATGCTATTTTATTTTACAGCAGCTAATTTGACTGCTTTTTTTTTTTTGGGAGTGTCCATTCTTTCATTATATTCAGGCTTTATTTTTGTTTTTTTCAAATGATTAAATTTCACTGGTCTTGGAATAATAAACCTTTTTTAAGAAAGTAAGTTAATATAACTTGTTGAAACCTATTTAAAGCTAAATCAAGGGACAGATGAGGTGATGAGATATAATATCAACTGTCAAACTAAGAAAATCATTAGATACGTTTTCAAGAATCGCTTCCACACCCCTTTGCCTAGGTTCCATTCCGAAATGGTGACTTGAATAGAGGTATTGTAAAAAACAAAACAACTTAGGGTCATGAATGATGACTATATAATTTAGTGTCATTGTCCTATAAATAGGTTTAGAAATATTATGATTAAAAATCTTGTATTAAAATATCTTGTTTAGTACTTATAACACTGTTATTTTACTGTTGATGTTGACAGACACAGACATATTGAGAAAAAAATTAAAAGCATTTATTTCAATAAAGAATAAAAATTAATGATTAAAATTAATGATAAACTTTTTGTAGGCAATAAACCACTTCAAGAATGGCTGGTCTAGACTAGTTTATATCAAATTTGATTTCAGCAAGTCTGATGGTAGCTGCCTTTTACATATTTTCCACACTTGTCATCCTTTTCACGATTTAAAGATTTTATAAAGTTACAATGTATATTAAGTTAATTTTTTGAGTCTAATTAAAATGTTTATTTTATTCTTGTTAGAATAATATTTTCAACATTTGTTTGTTCTAGGTGAACTAAGGCATATTAGCAAGCTGAAACCTTGGGGTCTTGTGGAGGTACTCACAGAGAAATACGAATGGTCAGAGAAGGAAGCCAGAGAGTTCAGTGAATTCCTTCTCCCAATGTTGGTATTTGATCCTGCTGAAAGGGCTACTGCAGCTGAGTGTTTAAAGCACCCTTGGTTACAGGAAGTATGACCATTAGCCTTTTATGGCTAGGGATTTTGCCAATATGGTCGCTTTTTGTTGTTGTTTTTTTTCTTCTAGAGACATTCATCGCTCACAACTCAAAACAGCCGCACACAAAACTCATCTAATTCACTGGAACTCTGAACGAAAAAAAAAAAGGACTTGACACATTAAAGATGCGTAACTCAACAAATCTGTTGTTTTGGCTGTATTGTTGCACAGATATACACTACCCTGGTGTCCCATGATTTTTGTCTAGTATTGCCCGGGAATAATTTATTTATTTTTATGTTTCTGAATGCTGCCTTTTTTTTTCATATTTACAGCCTGTCTGTTGACACATATATGATTTTAATGTCCCTTCAGTAGAATGGTATTAGGACAAATGTTTACTGGCATAGTCCAATGGTTTCATGCCATTCAATGTCATCATATGAAACAAAAATCATAGTTGCCATAGGGTTTAATGTTAATAGCGCTGAGAAAGTTGTATATTCTTTTTAGTCTACATACATTCTGTAACTGTAAGGACAGCTTAAATCTTTACTTGAATTTTTTTTTGTATTTAATAAATTACCAAAAAGAAAAATTTTCTCAAATGAATATTAAAACTAGGAGTAGTTGACATATGTTTAATATGTTTTAGTATTTTTTTTTACTGATAAAATTTTTTAACCTGATTATTTGTCCAGTTTTTGTTCTTCTCTAGTACTGATATTAAGAAAGTTTATTAGATTTTTTTTTAATGATTATTTTTAAGTTAAATATTTATGCTGTCCTTTAATTGAAATATTAATTGGTGGTAAAATGTTACCACTACCAGAATCAGTTGTTGTTTTTTTACTTACGTGAATTTCCAAATTAACATCATTGTAACTAAATGCCTTGACAGTACCATCTTGTTGATGATGCTAGAATGTAGGAGAAATGTAGAGAACAAAATTAGTTGTTTTTTTTACTGTAACATCAAATATAAATAGTTGTATAATTCATTTTTGAAACAGGCTTTTGTTAAATTTCAGATTTTATATAATTAAGTAATAGCACCATATTATAAACAAAGTATACTGCCATAAATACAAGCTTTAGCGGGTTTTTTTAAAAGTCTGATGCCAAAAATCTTATCATAGACCTGTCACTAAAGGAGAAAAAGAAATGCATTTAAATATCAACAGTTGCAGGAAAATATGATTTTCTAATTGGATCTAATTTGAATTTTGTGTAATAAAGATTGCCACAATTCAATTTGAATAAAACTAACATAGTACTCTGCAATTTCTTGTTACTTATTTGTGTAAAATGAAGGACCAAATTTTATACTTAGTTGAATTTTTGGATTGGTCTTTTTCAGTGTTATTATTAATTCTGATTGTTACAATTTTAATAATATCAATTTGAATTTTTTTTTTTGCTTTTGTATTGTCTTGATGGTTTTTCCTTTCAAATTATTGTATTTTGATAAAAATAAGATTTTAAAATTGTATGATATATATAAATAATTTATATCCAAAAATTTTAATAGTATAATTTTAACATTTCTTCTCGTGAGTAATATCACTTGTCATTTGGTGGTCCCTGATTTCTAATTAGCATCTGTCTTAACAAAAACAAAAGGGAGCAACAGTATCATGCCAGATTTCTATTTCCTGTTAGTCTAAAAATCACTCTTTGCTTACAGTCACAAGTATAATGTCTAAAAAATATTTATTTATTTGTGTTTTCAATTTGTTAACTTCTTAAAGATCACATTCTAAAATGTTGTGTTTAGATGTGGGGCCTTCATGGTCTCTCTAAAGAATTGTTTCTGTATAGTTTGTTTTGTAAGTTAGGTTTGTTTAGATGTGGGGCCTTCATGGTCTCTCTAAAGAATTGTTTCTGTGTAGTTTGTTTTGTAAGTTAGGTTAGTGGACAAAATATTCCTGATCATTGTGCAATCTAAGACAAACACTTTATATTTTAAAATTTGCACTATTGGGAATAGATTGGTTTTCTTTAGTATTCCTTTTGTAGTTTGAGGTTTTTGTCAAGGCAAGGCCAGCAGTAAGGTAAGGTCCCATTAAGAATTTTTGGTATCATGTAGTTTTAATTTGTAAACAGCCTGAAGATTAAAGGTTATATTCTTAGGTAACTCCCATAATTTATTATGGTATTGGCAAGTATATAATAGCTTATTAGACACTGTTAACGATTAACTTAGTTCATTCCAAGTGTAGTCACTATTTTATTATTTTTGTAGTTACAGTAGGTCTCTGCTTAATGGTGCTTCTATCTACATTGGTGAATGTATTCAAATGATTCTTTTTGAATGAAAACATTGCTATTAATGATAATATTACCTTTTCATTTTTAAGCTTTCTTCCAGTCTCTTTCAACATGCCTGTTAAACTTTCAGATTATTTTTTTTTAAAGATTATTTTTAGTTAAGCCAAAAAAAAATGTTTTTGAATACATTTGTTTCAATGTTAACAAACGGTCAGAGAGTTGGACCACTAAATTAATTGTCTGTTTCCATTCACAGTTTGTTTCATTTGGACTTTTCAGCTTAAACTTTGATTTCTTAAACTTGTTTTTTTTTTTAAACAGTTGCATCCCATTTTGATTTGAACATTTTCTCCACATTTTAAGCCAAAAAAAAAATCATAAAAATATAACTAAGTCTTGAGATGATTATGCAATTGTTGTTTGTACAATGACTTATTGAAATCATGCTTTAACATGTTTCTGCTAGAGGATGTAGATCCCTTTTTTATAAGATGGCACAGGAAGTAAAGGGCCTTTTGGTTGACTGATGTTTGTACTCCACATGACATCATTCATTTGACATATCATCCTGTCACACATAACCACCATTCATTCAGCTTGTACAGATTTTTGTATTGTGTATGTATATTGGCTAGCCTTGATGTGAACATAATTGTAAGACTTATCTCCCATGTAATGAAACACTATTACCAGTTGTAGTAGCTAACACTTGGGGATGACTGGGGTGAACTAGTTCTAGTGGTGACTGAAATGTTGAATGGGAATGAAAGAGGTTTCAAGTATTCACATTGTACCAGTATCACAGAAACATGAATATTTTTGTAGAATCTTTGTATTGACTTGGATTTGTATAGCTTTATAATTAACCTAGTCTAGGAAGGATAGTCTCTAGAAAGTGTGTATCACTCGGCTGGAATGTGTGTTGGTTCTCATTCTGTATTTGCGAATGTTGTTATGTACACAGAGTGTGTGGTAGTTCTCATTCAGGCAAATGTCTGTACTTGAGCAAGACTGTCTGTTGGTTTGTGAGTCTGTGTTGACAGTAAACAAAAACTCCAACTCAGAGACAACTTTGTTGCTTTGTCAGCCAGGAACATACTACACTTTTTCATCTTAGTTAACATCAAATAGGGAACACACAATTCTAAAGAGTTGTTAAAAGCAACTCAATAAACTGTTGTTTGAACTAATTAGAAAAGTGTTAAAATTAAGGAAGACACAAATGATATTTAAAATATTAATGATTTTTACTTGAAATGTGTTAGTCATAGAGTCAAGGGTATTTCATATCTTTAGATGGCTGCACCTCTAGTACTGGTTATTGTCCCAATTTCCTGTACAGCTAGTTCCAATAGTTATTCAAGAATGACTCTACTTTATTGTACAAATTAGGTTCTAAAGTTAGATCAAAAGTATCAACACTATTGTGCATTGTTAATGTAGGGTTGGAGTCCTTAGTGTGTGTGTGTGTCTGGGGTTATGCACCTTATTTGTGTAGGGGAACCTGTTCACCTGTACCTCGTGCTAGTATCGACTTTGTATATTATTCTATTCTCTGATTGTTTTGTTCTGGTGCAGTCAACAAGTGTTATTTTATACCAGTTTCCAGTCATGTCTCGGTGGGCAATATTTCCATTGTGGTGACAGCTCACCGCATCCCTCCAGCCTGCTGATGCTAAGCACTGAAGAAATAAATTGAACAATAATACACCTTGCTTTGTGTTCTTCTTATCATCATGTATGTGTGTGCTCATTTATATATATGAGCAATAAAAAATTTAGACTAATCTACAAATAGAATAATTGTGTGCAAGTATATGGAAATAGCCACTCAACTCTAATGGGTTTTTGGCTTTAGTTAGGGAAAGTAAAGGCGGTTGTGCTAGCCACATGACATCCTGCTTGTAAACAGTTGGCCAAAGAAACAAATGACCTTTACATCATCTGAAAGGGGAACTTTAAAATAAATAAAAACTTTCAGCACTCCAGAAACTTTGCATGTCACAACAGATAGCTTATAAAATCTAAGAGCTTTTGTAAGTGAAATGGAAAATACTTTTTACTAAAACTTATCTGGGAAAAGAGCTCCACAATGACAGCTATATATTTCAATGCTGTAAGATTTATTTCACATTTTCGAAATCAAACAAAATTAATTTATTACCACTTTTTAACAAATTGGTTATCCTTTGATTCATGCTTTGTTTGGAACAATTGGTAATTGTGCAAAAGCAGCAAAATTTCAAATTGTTCCGAGAATTGGAAATGAAACCGATTTGGGGGTGAGGTTTAAAACAAAAAAAATATTCAGACGATCTTAAATTGATCATGGACTAGTAATTAGTGTCCACTCCTCAATGCTTAGTACCGATATTTGCAGACAGCACTCAAGACATCAAAAGTTATATCAAATCATTTTGTGATCTCAGATGACTGAATTCCTACAAACTAGAAATAAGTTATTCCTAGGTTTTCATATTTGTGAGAGGAGCAAGTAATGAACATCTATTTGTCATAAAATATACTGTGAGGTTACGGCTATGATGGTGCTTTCAATACGATTGAATAGTATAATGGCATTCAGGCAAAGCTTCTTCAATAGCAGTCATTCGCGCGTTTTTTTCGTGTTTTTTTTTTAAACTGTGCTAACCCCAACTTGTATATACTTGGTTTTAAATGATTCCTTCAGCTGTGCTCAAGTCGTAGCAGATTTATATGATTTTTCCCAAGATGGCGCGTCTTGAATCCGATAGGGAGTGCATAGTAAGTAGAACACTAAGCAAATGTGCTCCACAAAGTGGTTCTCAAGGAATGATGTTCTAACAGCAATGAGAATCAGATGTTTTTACTCTCTGTTCCCCAAAAAAGAAAAAAAGCGCATTAGAACATTCACTACTATTGTTCTGCTTATTGTCGAATACAAAATTATAAGCGCAATCAACATTGTGTCAAAAGGTTTGAATTTCCTAGTAGACAGAAATGTACCGACATATTCAGATTACTAATTTGTTTTTTTGTCACACACCAAGTTTCTCTTAATGGGGAGAGCGGGGGGCTCACCAGGATATTTTTGAAAAGCCCTCGGATACCTTTTTACACCACTGCCTGGCCTGTGAATTCCAGCATCATGATCTAGTAGATTAGATCTTAATCTAGTCACATTTATTTAGTTAATTCACCTGTATCTAGACTGTACTTTCTTAAATGTCGGCTTGAAAAAACAACAAAGGAGCGTTAAAATGTGAAGAAAGGCTAAAAGATTATGTGAGCGTTCAATTCACAGGATGAATGCAATAATAAAAGGTCTCCGGCCTTAAAGTAGGCCTATATTAAAGCTTTTCGATAAGGAACTGATCGCGAAAAGACAAAAAAAAAAAAAAGCTATTGTATAGTCCTACTCAGAGATTTTCTAATTAAGGCGTAGGAGGCTGGAAATAAGTTCTACCGGTAATCTAATTTACGTGCAAAACGTGTACATTTATGTTTGGGAATGGGGGGAGGGGAAGGGCGTTATAAAAAGGGTCGTGACAATTAGACATAAAGGATAATGAAATGTAAAAAAGCGGGAGGGGGGGGGGGAGATGTAGAATTTACAGGCCAGATGTGAGTGTGTTGATTTGGAGGAAGAGGGATTTTTTAAAGTTAGGTACGGCTTTAAGATGCAAACATTACGATTTGCAGCCCATAATAATAATAAAAAAGAGGACCAAGGCCAAAAAATTATCATAGAATTTCGAATAAGAACTGAAAAGCGGAAGAATAGTATCATAGTCTAAAAAAAATATTAAGGTGGAGAGCTGAGAGAGATGGGGGAGTAAGAAAAAAAAAAAAAAAGAATGGATCATGGCAACAATATAATTTAAATATAGCCTGGGAACAAATGAAATGGGGGGGGGGGGGGGTTAGCCGTGGATAATGCTAGTTTAGTATAATTATTACAACTAGACTAGTCTAAAAATAGTAAGTTGTAAAATTACTTGATCCAGATTCTCTCTCTCTCTCTCTCTCTCTGTAGATCTATACACTATAGTCTATAAAAGTATAGATCTAGATCTAGGGCATTCTAGGCCGTCTAGGGGTATAAAATACAACGTGAAACATACAAGTTGTTATCATTTTCTGTTTTGGATAGTTTAGAGTTCTCTCCCTTCCTTGACCTGACATTAGAGACAGTCACGTAGAAAGGCGTCATCGAGTCACAAGTCAGACAACACAAATTTTTTACTAAAACTAGATCTAGATCTAGATTATATATTAAATAATTTGTCTATTTTTTAAACACGAAAATGGCAGAACAAAGAAACTGCGTGATTGCAATGGATGGAAGTGAACATGCTGATTATGCTTTGGACTGTAAGTTAAAGTAGCCTACTCTAACTCTACTGACAGTGACTCTACTCTTACTGTAAGTTACTCTTAGCTCAGCCTGAGCCTGCCTTAGTGCCTACTGCCTGGCTACTCTCTACTCTGTCATACTACTCATACTGTCTCAGACTGTGGACTGTCTGTCTGGTCTCTCTACTCAGACTACTCCTATGGCCACCGTCAGTCGCGAAGCGACTATGGATCATCTCATTTCCATGAGATGAATGCCTGGGCATAAGCTGTGGTCGGAACGATGTCGCCCACACATCAGTTCCCCCCTCTCCACGCAGCTGATGTATCCAAAGGAAAGGCAGAGCCTATACAGTTTGGGGTCAGCAGCGTCGCAGGTTCTGCCAGAGTGTAGCACTGGGTGCTGCAAACTGCCTTAGGGTCGCCAGCTCCTGATTTTTCCTCAGGGTTGACTCCCGAAGCCTTTCCCTTGATTGGGTATAGCTGCAAGGCAGACTACTCACTGACACTGTAACTGTGACTTTAATAAGTTACATTAACTGCCTGTAGATCCATAACTGTATTTTTAGTTGTTATACACTGTCAGTATTATATTTATCATTATATTATTATATTATAGATCTAATACTAATCTATGTACTCTTAGTAGTAGTAGTAGTAGATCTAGATCCCTAGGTCTAGTATTAGTCCTACTATTTACTATTAGTCACTTAAAGTCAAGTGTAGTAACATAAGTTCAAAAGTTAACTATCAATAATCAACTCTATAACACTAACACTGTCAGTATGTATAGATTGACTGGATCAACTACAGTTACAAAGTACACTTACACTGTCACTACTTATAGCACAGTGTTATGAATGTTAGAATTTTCTGATTAGGCCCTTATGTAGAAATACAATGTTACGTTGTCTAGACTGTCTATTTACTCTAGTAGAATATATTTGAATATAGTTTGTCAGTATTTGTGTGTATGTATTATGTGTATTTAAATTAAAAAAATAATGTTTACAGTGTAGACTAGAGTTTAGATCTAGTCATCTTGATATGATATAGAGTCTAGAGCAGGGGTTCTCAACCGGTGGGTCGTGACCCCCTTGGGGGTCAATTGACCATTTGACAGGGGTCGCCTGACCAAGGAAAATATGAATTATATTGTACACTCTTCTGTTGCTGTGTGTGGGGGGTCACAGAAGAGTGGGGGATTGTAAAAAGGAGTCGCCTACCTAAAAAGTTGAGAACCGCTGGTCTAGAAGCCTATATAGATCTATATTATACCTAGACTGGAAAACTGAAACTAGTTCTTGTCCGATAGTTATTAGATCACAGACCTATATTTATAAATTGTTATATCCATAACTCTTTTTCAAGCTGTAAGGGAAGCGTGGTCGAGAGGCTAAGTGCGGCTTGAGCTTGGCTTGGCTACCTAGAAGGGGGCTCGAGGTTCAACACCGGACTCGGGCAGAGTTGTGTTTACTGAGCGCCCAAAGGCAGCATGGAAAACCAACTCCTAGATACCCCTCCCCCCACTGGTCCACAAATGAGATTGGACCAAAGCCAAAGCGCTCTGAGCATGCTATAAGCATAAAAGTAGCGCTATATAAAAGCTATAATATATATAAATTGAGGAAAATCAATCTTTTTTTTGTCTTAGAAAAGTAATGATCTTTAGTTTTCAAAGTTTAGAAATAATGCAATTCTATTTGGCAGATTTTAAATATATTATTATATGATATTCTCAGATTTTTAAAAAAATTTTCACTACATTTTTGTATCGTGCTAGAGATCTCCATGTCCAATCTAGGCATAATATATAAAGATCCATGATCTTGATCTAGATTCCAGATTTAGTCTAGTCAGGTGTCTTTTAAATTACTATAGAAAAATTAATAATTAGAGTAATTACTAAGTCTAAGACTACAAGATCTAAGATAATGATTTAAATAAACAAGTCAGCAGTGTACAATGTAGTAATTGTAATCTAGTCTATGTCTAAATCTACTATCTACTCAACCTAGGTATACTTAAAATAGGAAAATTATATCTCTACTAATCTAGGATCTAGATCATTAGTAGGGGATTTTCTGGTAGCCATGGATCTACTTTGGTTAAGCCCTTAGTACAGCTTCAAAAATGTGTGTATTGCATTAGATTCAAAATGGAGTAAGACCAACACACTCCTATTTATATTCTAATATCTACATGAACCTTCTGTCAGAAGTAATTAAAGGAAGTCTTAAATTGCATATTTCTTTGCTCAGTTTGCTAGTGAAACATAGAGGAAAACAACAATGATCAATGCTATCTATATCACTGCTTGAATATTTCCACGCCCAACTGCACATCCTGCACAGAAAGCAGGTTTAAAAAGTAGGTCAAAAAAAAAAGTATTTTCCAGGTGACCAGCAAACTTCAAGTTGAACCCTAACCAGTTGTTTTGTAAATAAATTCACAAGTCCTGCATGAAAGAATATCTGAAAGATTAAAGTGCTAATGTGATTTCTGAAAACTTCAGTCAATTTCAGTGTATATATAAACTGATCCCCATGTCTTTCTGTTGTAATAACACAAATATTCAATTGCACTAACTCTCAGAGAAAATATAATGCAACAAAAATGCAAGGTTATTTTATCATCTACATTTCATCCTAAAATGAAAATATTTAAAGTAATAGAAATGCCCATAAAGTTCACTAAATTTTATGTATTTATGTTTATGTTTTCTTTTTTCCTAAACATTTTTTTTCCTAATTAGTTGATTGATACTTTCACCAAAATCTTTATATTCTAATATGGAATTTTCTTGAGATAAATGTTTTATTTTATTTTAGCACATTTCATTGCCATTACTTATATATATATATATATTATATTATTATAATAATATAATTATAATATTATATATATATTATATTATATTATATTATATTATATTATTATATATATATATATATTAGTTATTATTATATATATATATTAGTTATTATTTATGTTAGTTTACCAACTTTCTCAAATTTTGAAATAATTTCCTTTTTATTTCTAATAGTGCACATTTTCATTTTCACCTTAGACTAACGATTGTCTCATGTAGAACATAAGTTTAAAAGTTTTGTTTGCTTGGGTTTAAATGAGATTAACAAATATAATTGGAGAAGAAGAATTTTTTTATTTTTAGGAGATGTACTAATAAATTTTAAAAGTTATTCTCCTAGACCTGTATCCTGTTTCCCAAAAACTAGCTAGAGGCAGGGTATTCTTAAGCCTGATATTTTTTTTTATTGTTATTGAAAAGGGGAAAGAGGAAATTCTTAAGTTCCTTTCATAGATTAAATCTGATTGCAAAGGCAAGAAAAAATGTGTGAATCAGATATAATTTGGATACTGAGCTCAGATTGACAAGCAAAGTTGGTTATACTTTGGTAAAGGTTTTATAAGTAAATGTGAAAGTGCATAGTCATTTATTAGATTAAAACTGGCACTGATGTGCTGCTTTAACTTAATTATTTACATTGCAAAAACAAGTTCCAGCAGTGAAGTTAAAATCAGTTTAAAATCTGTCATCTGGGGCGAGTCTCTCCAAATGTCCCCACATTTTGCCAGTCTGCTTGGTTTCCAAATTCTGGGCTGTCCTCTCTTCCTCTTTCTTTGGGGTTCAAGGTGAAGGCTTGGGAAGGGTGTGACCTATCCCTCTCCAGCGTCTATGAAGGATATCTACTTCAATGGTCTGCTGCTTTGTTCTTTGCCATAGTTCCTCATTTGAGATCTTGTTTGGCCAGCAGATCATAAGAATCTTCCATGTATTGATGAATATCTGGATTTTTTTCTTGGAGGTAGCGGTAGTATTGGCTTAACTATGGTGTTGAAAAGCCTGATCTTGGTGGTGATGCTTATTTCCCTGGATCTCCAGGTGTTCTTTAGCGGGTGAAAGGCTTTGGCTAAACACTGCATTGTTATCCCTTGGTAGACTAGATGAAGCAAGAACTAAGGTCATCTTTCTTGGGGACTTTGATGAGATAGCCCTCCTTCCACTCTGGTGGCACTTCTTCTTTTTCCCATATCTTGCAGAAGAAAGGGTGGAGTAGCTTTTATGTCTGCTTTTAGCGTTTCAACTGTGATGCTGTCAGGTCCTGCAGATTTGCCATTCTTCAAATGCTTGATTGCACTGGAGATGTTTTCCTTAGTGGGTGCATCACATCTGATAGGCAGGTCTCTTCCAGTTGGTGTTTGTTCTGGTGGGTTTACAGGAGTAGGTCTGTTCAGTAGCTCATGGAAACACTATTTTTATTATAGAATTAAATACATCTATGACATAGAGCAACACTTTGACAAAGGCTTTTATACTATTAAATATATAAAAATTTAGAGTATATATCTTTTTTGTTTTATCCTAGTATATAATATAATAATTTAATTCAAGTACTGGTTACTTTGCAAAATATTTCCTTATCTACTGTGTCATTCTTATTTTATTAGGGCATACATTTAGGATTCATTCAATATTTACTTTATAGCAGTATTCTTTTTTTCTTATCTACAATGAACAAGTTAGTATGCTAGCTTTAAAAAAAAGTAAGTACCATTGAGAGATCTGTAAGGATTCTGTTGAAATGATAGCATTAGTTCAAATAAAGTGTTGACTTCAATTTATTGCTGGCAATAAAAGTTAGTTATGAACCCTGAAAACAAGAACTTTAGTAGGCTAAATATTTTTTAAGCAGGCTTTTTTTCTACTTGTCAATGCCTGTGTCTTCCTATAAGTAAATACAGAGAAAAATGTTACATTTTCTTCTGGTTTAAATTTGATTCAAAGATCTGGTACTACTTTAAAACTTAAAAATCATGCAACATTGTAATAGGGATTTATTTTAGAAGAGTTAATATCCTACTGAAAAATTCAGGCGGCCAATCTATTCTGAGATCACAATGTTACATATTGTGGTGCCAGTATCTACTAGCATATAACCTCCACTGTTATTTATTTTTTTTTTAAAGATATATTTTTCTATTAGATGCATCTGTTTCATTAGATGTATTATAAGTAATAATGTTCTACTTTGGGCAGAGTGCTCACATTCATTCAAGTATGAAGTTTGCATTATATTAATGCCACCTAAAAATCTTTTGAAAACTAACAAATACCTATTAGTTTCATGCCTGTCAGTGAGAATTGAACTAATATGCTTTCATTTATCAAGGTATAAATAGATTATTTACTATCAGATGACTATTCTACAAAGTTACATACATGCAAGCATAAAAGAATATGTCTACATATAATAACAAATATTTAAACACATACATTTTAAAATCTCATTTATGCATACAAAAGTGCACCAACTTCATTCATTGAATAGTACAAGAAGATTTGTAATCATAATTAGTTAAAGTAGTTTATTCTGTGTAATATTGTCCTGATGAGTTTATTATGTACTTTTACAACTATTCTTATCTTTCCTTGTGCATCATCTATTCACATAATAGTGTATTGTATTTCCAAAATACTTGCAAATAGTATATTTTTTTCTTTGTGTTCAACATGCTTTATAACTGTTGTTAACTTTTCACTTGCAGGGTATTGTAAGAACATCCACAGGGAAGGTGATCATGTGGTGTTAGTGTATGTTCCAGAACTGAATGACATGCTGCACTCCTCCAAGTGGAGCAATTGTAAGTTGTTGTCTTGTTTAAGACTTTTGCCTATTTGTACATAAATTAGGTACACAGGCTCACAAAAGAGGACATATCATGTCATGATGTGTCATACACGAACAAAGTTCTAGATTATTTATATTACACTTAACTTTATATATAGGTAACATTCTTTAAAAAAACACAACATAATTGACACAAATAGCTGAACCCAGTCCTGACAGTATGAAAAATGGTGAATTCCATGGTTTTTAGACTGTGAAGATAAGTGTTTAATGACAGAACACATTTAGCTGTGAAATCAATTATCTCTAGTCTGTGAACTGCAATTAAAACATTACTTATTGTAAAGGCCAGAGAACTCATTTAGAAATGTTGAGATGGTGATAAGGTCAGTGTTATTTATAAACAAGTCATGAGGATGCCTAAGTGGGATGGGAAAAGTGGTGAAATTTACATCTCATTATAAGAAGTGATTAACATAATTCAATGTACTTTATTGCAAGCTGCTGTCCAAGATTGAAATAAGTCATTTTTACAGGGACTATTGTGCTAAAAGCTTCATCTGTTGAAATCAGTTTATTATTAGAAGAACATCTTTGGTATAAGCATCAGTTTATCTTAGAAGAACATCTTTGGTATAAGCATCAGTTTATCTTTATAGAACATCTTTGGTATAAGCTCACTCTCACTAGTTACTTATATATTTTCTTGATGATAATTTTTGTTAAAGTTTAGGCAAGGAGCATTTTCATGAATGATGTGCAAACTGCCTATGAATATTTATGTGGGTAGTTTTGCATTCCTCTGGGGATCCTTTTAACAGTGTCCAGTTCCCTATTGTTAAACATTTCAGTCTTGTCAATCTGCATACTAAAATGGCCATGAGTTGTCACATTTAATATCCTGTTTTCATAGTACATATAGACAATGACAATCGTATATCAGACTATGTAATCAGGTACAGGCTTTACTTTTGTTTCCAGACATCGCAATGACTTTGTATTATTCACCTTTTGATTTCATGACTGTCCCACAACCAAATCTAAACAGCTGACTTGCTCAGTAATTTTGTTTAAATCTAGGATATTAAAAAAAATCATCTGCATACTGAACAATTTAGATTGATTAGCCATATGTCCTAGTTGTGATTACTAGTAAATTTGCCAGCTTTTTTGTTTTTTTGTGTTTCACATGCACTACCGGCATTAACGACAGCCATATTGAAGACATTTCATAAAAAGATGCCTGCAAAAACAACTGTCTTGAACACTTAGATTCATGTGTTTTAGATCTAAATCTTAACTACTTCACTTAAAACTGAAACATAGTTGTTTTTTTTTTTTTTGTTCACTGATGGTTTTTATGAGTTCTCAATTTTCTTGCTTTCTCTTCTCTAAGGTGTCCACTTCTCAGTCAACCTTCTCCTTACAAATGTTTACAATTTCTCATTTTCTCCACTTTGTTTTCCTTTACCACAGCTGTTGTTATGTCATACTCTAACATAACCAAAAGCTTAAATCCCCCATTTCCTATTAAAAACAAGGTAGATAGATACCTGCATAATATTATTTTATTATGAACTTACTTTCATCACCTTTGATGATTTTTCTCTCTCACAAATTGTTTCATGATTTGCATAATTCATTTTCTCATTTTGTTTGTTCTTGGCATAACCAGCGTGATAGTTTAAAGTTTCAGGCAACACTTTATATTTTTCTTCTGTATCTTTCATAACATTATCCTATCTGGATTGACAATCACTTTGCCTGTAAGGAAAAATCCTGGGCATTTTGGGACTAAGATTCAGTTGTTCAAATACTTTCTCTCTAATCAGCATAACAGCTAAACTTTTTTTCTCTGTTTGTCAATCTGGAAACTGAAGTGACACACTAATTATTTAATAAAATAACATCAACACGAAGAAATAGCTACTTGTATTTACTTACAGCAGTAAAACTTTTAGCATCATCACAAAAAAAAAGATGATAGATGACCTGTTTTGTTATGTCAGGTCAAACCAAACAACTAGTGTCATTAATGGTGATAATTGTTGTGGAAACACCTCACCTTTAGTGATTACCACTTACATTTTCCTAAGTACCATATTAAAATATCCAATACTGAATCATTTCTGGCTCCTTTCTGTAACTTTTACTGTCACTATTTACTTCATCAGTGAATGCTTGGAGGATCATTCTGAGTCCAATTATGACTACCTTGTGTGAAGACTGCCTAATGGTTTTACAGAGAAATATAGGATCATTTTTTTTTTCTTTAGCAGTTTACAGTATTTTTGTTTTTTAATCAATAATTAACCAGTAATTTAAACAAGCTCATTATAAAAACAAATAAATAAAATTAACAAAGTCTACACAACTGTTAAAAAATTTGACAATTGCCTATCATTGAATTACATGTATTTAAGATTGTTTTTCAATTCTTTAGATACACAAGAAACATTTTAACTTAGTTTAGTTTTAACACTTTCATAGACAAATTAGTTTAGTTTTTTGACTTTGACAACACTTTTATGCACAGATTAGTTTAGCTTTATGACTTTAACACTTTCATGCACAAATTAAAGTATTAATTATCTGCTATTAAAAAAATTGATAATTTCTTTAAGTTGTAAGATCACCGTTACAAATTTTAATTTTAAATAGATTTCTAGTAGTAGGATGACAGCATTTGCACTTAATTTTTTTTTTATATTAATTTCTTTTCAAAAATATTATTACTATAGATGAATTCTCATTTTTATTAATATACTTATAATTTTGTAAAAGTTGATGGTGTTGCCCTAGCCGTATGATTCTAGTTTGACAGAACCATTAAGCTTATGTTGACTTTAAGCTGTGATTAAGATCTGAGATTCTCACACGTTCACACATTTGAGAACCAGCAATTAATTTCCTTTGAGGTTGTTTTCTAACATATTAACTTGATATTCATTAAAGTAGGATAAAAACCCAAGTCTCTACTTGATATTCATTAAAGTAGGATAAAAACCCAAGTCTCTACTTTATATTCATTAAAGTAGGATAAAAACCCAAGTCTCTACTTGATATTCATTAAAGTAGGATAAAAACCCAAGTCTCTACTTTATATTCATTAAAGTAGGATAAAAACCCAAGTCTCTATAAATGAATGTGACATTTTTCTAACAAAAAACCTACAATATTTTAAAGTATCACATGACTTTGGGTAGCATTACAACACTCAATGCAAAAAAAACAACATTTTATCATCTTTTGTGAAACAAACAAAAAAATAAAAGCTTTTTTATGTCCTCTTCAGCTGTTTATGTGTTTGACCGAGATGTGATGGAGGCCATGTTGAAAGAAGAGCAAGAGCGCATCAAAGGAGACCTTGAGAAATTTGCGTTGAAATTAAAGCAACATGGGGTAGGTCTAGGCTGTGTTAAATCATAGGACAATAAATGCTTGTTTTTCCAGCAATCGTTCATCACTTTCTTAGGTAGTAACATGCAGTAGTCATTGTACCTCTGTTTTATTTCTTCATTCAATTATAGAGCACTGCAACATTGTTCTGGCAAAGGTTTATCCTGATCATATTGCAATGCCAGGTCACTTTTATTAATTTTTAGCCATGATTTATCACCTTGCATTAGTTGCTGAGTAGAAATTTTCTTTATTGACTTTGATTCCAGTTAAATTTTTGCAGTCATTCTCATTTTACACAAATGTCACGCAAACTTTACTATACCTCACAAAAAAAAAGTAAGGTTTTATTTGCAATTTATGGTTTGAGAATCACTGGGATAAATATTTCTCGTTAAACAAATTGATTGATAATACTTTATTACTTAAAAAAAGAAATGCAATTTGTTCTTTGCTGTTTGCTCTCTATACAATACTGATACCTCACAAAAAAGTTATGGTTTGAGAATCACTGGGCTAAATGTTTCTCATTAAACAAAGTAAGTAGTAATATATTTCATGAGTCAATAAAAGAATTGGGATTTGTTCTTTGCTGTCTGATAATTAGACCATTCATATCTCACAAAAAAAGAAAAAAAGCTTTTGGACTCAATAATAAGTTGTCATGATCCACCTCCAAATGTTTATTTGTGCTTACTATCTATTTGTTTTGATAACCATTGACCTGCTTTCCTTATCACATGTACTAGTTGTGTAGTCACTTAGCAGTACATAAAATTAACTAGTCAGCACTATCTGAAGTTTCTGCGATTTTATCACTGTTATCAAGCTGTAGAAGACTAAAGAAACATAAAGGCTCTATGAACCAAAAGTTGTTGAATTAACAGCCAAACCAAAAATGACTAGTTCATCTACCACCAAAACAAATTTACATACACTCTATTTGGACGGGGATGTCTCTCTAGAAAAGGTCTCTACAGTCACTTGAAAAAGATGAACTATTGTTTTTCTACATATATATATATATATATATATATATATATATATATATATATATATAAAAATATATATATATATATATGTTTATATGTAAATGTATGTTATGTCTTCTATAGTTATGTTTTTTTTTTTAGTGTAATGCTCAAATTGTAGGACAAATTTTTTTTAAGAACAACAAAGATTATAATTATTATTATTTTCTTATAGAACACTACTATGTTTGCATATTATAAAAGATATAAAAGTAAGAAATAATTCAATGTTATGATTAAGAAATACATTTTATTAGTAACATGTAACAAAAAAAAACAACAAAAAAACATTTGTAGAAAGCAAACAATATATAAAAAATTTTGCTTGTTTGAAAAACAAAGTTTATATAAAGAAAAGAACCATATAATTACTGCCTTAGCTCTCAACACTGCAAAAATTAATCTCCCTTTTCCTATATAAAACAACATTAATTACCAGCTACTTATTAATTTTCTAATCGGTTAGTTTTTTAAATTGATTTATGTGTTGTCATCAAGAATGAATAATTGTGCAAAATTTCAACTTGATCTGAGGATGGAAAGTAGTGAACAAGATTTGAGACGGACAGAGTGAGCTCATAAAGCTTTGTAACAAAACATTTTTTTTTTGGTCTATTGCAGCTTGGTGGGAAGGTGAAGAGTGTAATGGCTTCCAAGCCAGGAGAAGGTGTTTTGAAAGCCGCAGAGGAAGAGAAAGCCGTCATGATCATTGTAGGAAGCCGAGGCCTGGGAACAATTCGCAGAACATTTGTCGGCTCAGTCAGCGATTACCTTGTCCACCATTCCCACGTGCCGGTGTTTGTGTGCAAGCATCCCAACAAGCATGTGACCAGTGAAGTAGAGCAAAAATAGAGCAATTGGTTGTACCAGTGGTTTCTCTTAGTGTTCTTCTTATCCTTGTGTTGTCCTTTTTAAAAATATTTTTTGTATAGTGATATACTTTTGATTGAAAGTCTGCTCAAGTAAGGACAAGCCTTTTCATAAAGCCACTCTATGGAATCACCCATTTTGAACCCAAAAAATTGTACATGTGCTTCAAATAGAAAAAAAAAATGAAATGTCAATAAAACTGTATATATATATAAGAGTGTGTTTTATGAGGGGATTGACTCCCTTCCATGTTTTATTACATTGCTCCAGAAAAAAAGAAACCAAAAAAAAAATTTTTTTTCTAATTTATAATTAACTTTTATATTTCTAATGTTTAATAGAAGTCCCATCTTGACTACATTCTTATATGGTTTGTCATTTTGCTCCTTTTATTTTTCTACTTTACAGGGGGAAAGGGAGGTGGCAAGGGAAAATGTTGCTAGGTGAATGAAGTTATGCTTTCTAGCTGTCATGACCTTCCTCTTGCCAGGTTTATTAAAATAACATAAGATGTGTGTGTGCTATGAAGGCTGTTTGATTGGCCTGCTAGCTACATGTTCAAGTCAATGTATTTGTTGGGTCTACATTTCTTAATGGTATTCCACTTAAGACAATGTACTTGATATGAAGAGCATACACCCCCCCCCCCTGTACTGTTATTTTTTTACAGATTTGCGCACTACTTTATTTTATTCCACTAAAAAATTTACCTTTACATGGGAACTAATTGGAATTGGAAATTTATTTCATGCCCTTATTTGTCTATGAGCCATTGAGCACCATTTGTTTCTTTTTTTAATCCTAAAATTTAATAAATATGCAAAATTTGTTGTCAGTATTTTTAAGTTCAGAACTTTGAATCCATATTTTTATATTTCCTATGCAGTGTACAGTTTGCTAATTTTTTCACTATTTATTGTGCACTGAAGAGTAAAGGAAGTAGGATTAATACTTCCACCTACACTTCATAAACAAAAAAGAGAGTAAAGAATGTTTGCATTAAGTATGGCTTTTTTTTTAAATATGGCTTTTTTTAACACATTTTTTCTTGCTAAATAAACCAAGAATGTAATTATTTTATTAGCTAAATGAACCCACATCTTGCGCATTTGGATCTATAGGAAGCCAAAAGAGAAATTCAGTGTTAAGCAACCAATAAACAGTTTCACATATAAACTTGTTCTACAATAATCTACATGATAGTTACTGGGGAACATGGTTTTTAACAAATAATATAGGCTTGTTTTATCTCCTATGACAAATGTAAATTGAAAAGAATAATTTATTGAATTTTTTTTTCCTTTAGTATTATCTAGAATGAATGTTGCTTTATAGTTTTAGCAAGAAAAGAATGCATTTACATAATATACTTATTGAAAATTATCTAGCTGTAATCTTATATCAGCTCATAAATATAATATACACATTTATTGTCTTTATCTTCTGTTCAGTTGTAGAAATGTCTTTCAGTAGATATTTTCATTATTTCGAAAAACATCAGTTTTTGTAGATTACAGTAGTTAAAGCTATTAGGCATTTTTTTTTTTTAATTTGAATTTCCATTCCTTTTCTGTATAATCAAAACGTGGCGAACATTCCAGTTGAGTGTGTTCTAATTAGTTTCAAGAGAAAAGGTTCTGTATGGGATCATTTTTAAAAACAAAGCACATCGAGTTATGTTGTGATTAGTTTTACTTTGTACTGGTAGATACATATTTGTTGTAGTTCCCTCTGTGTTTATGTACTGCTGCCAGTAGGGACTTAGTCTGAGCAGTAAATTTAGATGGAAATAAACAAGGGATGTCAGTTATGTAGCGTTGGGGATTATGGTGTTTTTATTGTTAATAGTTGCCATATCACTTTAACCTTTGAGGGGTATATAACAAAACCTAGCTTGCTGGTGGATAGTTTTTTTCTTGACAGCCTTTTTAAAGTACTTTCTAAACTTGTAGATAAAATATTCATTAATTGTTCTAGTCCATCAAAGGCAATTTGATAACTTCTCACATAGTTAATATCTATCTCTATATTATATATATATATATAATTTAAAAAAAAAATATGTATGTATATTTTGCTTTGGTTACTATTAGACTTTGTGTAGATAGAAATCAGTAGTTAGATGAAACAGGTTTCATACAGTGGCGTACTGAGGGTGTCAGGCAGCAAAGCTTGTTCGTACTCCTCATATCCCAATAATTGTTTGCAATATTTGCCTAAGAACAGTAAGCAATACAAAACATATACCAGTAAAAAGTTAACAAATGATGACCTAAATATATAATGCACTGTTTTGATACCCATTTCGGTACCCACTCTCTAGCCTCAGTACGTCACTGACTAGTTTCATGTTGATAGCGGCCATTATATATATATTTTTGTTTACAATCATTTCATTTTACTGAATACATTGGAATGTTGAAATATTTAGCGTGAATGTTGTAAAACATCTCATGGAATGACATAATTCTTTAACATCAACAAATTTTAGTCAAAGCATTCTGGTCCATCGATAGGCATTTGATTTTTCGCAGGCTAAGTTCACTCTTTTCTTGTTATGTTGAACTCTGATATTTACATAGTTGGGTAATTACTTGTTCAATTGTTGACTGACATTTGATTCTACCTATAGTTTTTAACTTTGCCTTTAGTTTAGTTTTTAATTATTTCTTTTGTATTTTTCTTTTAAAGAAGTAGTCTCATTTAAAATTTTAAAATAAATTGCGTAAATTATTAAAATAAACGTTAAATCGTTTTTTTTTATTTCAAGGAAAAACAAACATTGACTAGAAATGTCACTGACCTAATTAAGCTGCTAAACAAGAAGCTGTAATTACTCTGTGATGCTCATTGCCACGTCTGCTTTATTTTTTTTTAACAACATTCTTCACCCACATTTGATTGCGCAGCGCAATAAACTTGTTCACATAATCAGAGAAAGTCTTTTGTGTTTTTCTTCTTTTGAAGTTTAATTTGCTGTGTTTATGTCTGTAACCTGTCTGGTTGTTATGGAAACTTGGAAACTTTATCAGTGATTGTATATGTGTGAGCAATAACGTTTTATTTACACTTGAAGATTTGTTCAGTCAGACCACGTGACCCTCAATCCTGCGCAGATACATGATATACTAAACAAACTAGAGTAGGACAATTGTACTGTTACATGGAAAACATGTACAAGGCTCAAACATCGATGTTGTTGAAGCTGTTTAATGTGCAAGTTTATGACCTAACTAAAAAGAGAACTTTGCAAGTTCTCGACTATTGTCAATGATACACCGTTTAAGTCTCACTGCACTGGGCACCGTGTTGAGAGCACTATTCTCTGATAACACGTACAAGGAAAGCAGAAAGTCCTTTGAAGAGTTATCCTGTCTCCGTACAGAGCCTACTCGCCATGCAAACCAGTTCCGTTTTCACTCCAACAATGATACACCTGCATACCCTATCACCACACATCCCTACATGTCTGTGCCAGGATGCGCTAACAAAGATTAACAAGGGGTGTTACTCTCTTCTAATGAAATTGGTTGAATTTATTGAGAGTGTATCACCCTTTGAAAACTCTCTTGCGTTACGGTTATGTCGTTCACCTCTCAATGTAGTGGACATTTCTGTCCAGTGTAACGCGAGAAAACCTGAACTCAGACAGATGAAAAAAAAAGTTTGTGCAATAATTCTATACGATTTTTAGTTAAAAGCATTCATTTATACATTAAATGTCAAAGTTATCAATGCCCTACTGGCCCTACTCGAATAAAGTTCTTCAACGCAGTGTATCCCAATTTTTTTTTCTTTAAACGGAACACTTTCCACATTCTGAGAATTTAGCGGAACACTTTGCTTAGTTTCTTAGAGAGATTAATTCACGCGTTTTTGTCTACTGGTTAATTATTCTTGCAGTTTGTGGAACACCTATTCAGGCCCGTGGAACACCTATTCAGGCCCGTGGA
>JADKLZ010000687.1:35880067-35890632 GCA_021533235.1 Biomphalaria straminea | reverse complement strand
TATATAATTTTAAGGAAGGAGTTCTTCACCCTTTAGATTAGCTTTGTTTTTTTTTTTGAAGGATTTTTAATGGGCTCCAAAAGGGGAAAAGACGCTATTAGTTTTTTATGGAATGTCTGTCCGTCCGTCCCGTAAACTAGAAAGATAGTGAGAATCCGACATCATAATGTTTTAGACCTTTCAAAGTTCTGATGCAAGGGCAACTTTTTTATTTTCCGAAAGCGAGAAATGTAATTTTTAAATCACTTATGCAAGTAGTTTTTTTCATAATAATTTTCATAAAACTACACCACTTTTACATATATTCACTCTTAATAGTAACAAACACGGGATGCTCCTTAGTAAGCGAAACAAATATAGCACATACTTTTAAGGCATTTATGCAAACGGTTTTTAGACTTTTTGTCAACATTTTTGTTTACATTTGTATTACTAAGTTAAGTAAGTTCTGTCATACCCACTACTACATCTACATGCACACACACAAATAAATTGTTTACTTTTTTTAGGAGAAAAAAATCTATTTAGTATGCATATAAGTTGGACATGATTTAAAACAACAATTAATAAGTAGTTTTTCCAGTGTGGTAACAGTATCGATAATGCACAAACACAAAGGAATATTCTTACCGAAATGTTTTTTTTTCGCTTGATGAATAAGAGATTGTCCTTTTACAAAACATTAGAGCAATTCTAGGTTTATTATAAGGCATTAATAAGACCAGGTTCACACGTAACTTCACATTTCCCTTTACCGCTGGGGCACCACACAAGATCCGTCAACCTTCTTTCTCCATTCTTCTGAGTCATTTGTCTTTGACAGAATTGCACTCTGATGTTCTTTCTGAAAATATGGAAACCTGCCTGGATGGATCACTTCGGAGGCCGAATTTGAGTTATTGTCTCCACACAAACTGTCTTTGAAACCTTGTTTTGCTTGTTTTTGGAGTGAGCTCGAAAAAAGCGGTCCTATTATGACAAAGGAGGATTCTGTAAGACGCATGGCCCGTACGTAGTAAGTGTCAGGTGTGAATGGTCTAGGGTATGCCGGGTCCTCACCTGATTACTACTAACTTTCTGCCGGGGTTATTATATAGCCGCGGCTCGTCTGCCTTGGCACCCCTAGCAGCATACAAGTAATAAGTTAGTTAACTAACAATAACAACTGCTACAACTAGAAATGGATACTAGTGGATAACACTTATATAGATATCAAACAATATTTAATGAAATAATGAATACGATGAGGCATAATAAATGAATAGTGCATCGATCATTTACAAATATTGTACAACTATATTCTACACAACATAGCGCACCTTAACATTAGTGCCAAAGTCGACCAGGGCTAACAACGCCCACACCCAACACCATGGGTGATAGTCAACACCAAGTCTACACCGCAATCAAGGACCAAACCAACAACTTCGAGTTTGACTCCACAAGAGCCCAAACCTGAGTCCCTATTACGAAAGATAAATAATTTTAAGATCGCCGTTCACACGATCCTAGAAATAACATAGTAAAGCTACACCACGACAAATAGTAATTAAATAACTAGCTTACCCAAAACTGGGGAAGGACACACCAAATAGACACTCTATAAGGAAACCAACATCCGCCCACCAGAAGCAAAGTAAGGAAGCAAAAATGACATCAACAAAAACGCGAAAGCGCATTCTTAGAAACAAACTTATGGTGCTCTAAAAAAAAACAAAGAGAAAGTGTGCATGACAGAAAGGTTATACATTTAAACTGGGTGGCCATGTCAAAAAACGTAAACATAAACTCTATGGCCACAAGATCCTCAGGGCTCATAAAGACGTTTCTTCAGGGAACAGTACCAGGAAGAAGAATGAAGCAGACTTAGGAAGCCATGGGGAAACAACATCAAAGAATGGACAGGCCTGTCATTGAAGGGAAATCTATGCAATGCAAATGACAGAGAGGAATGGAGAAAAACGGTTGACAGATCTTGTGTGGAGCCCCAACGGTTCAACAGACTTAATAACTCCTCCTTCGTGATCGAAGATGAGCACATTTCTCAAATCGTATGGACTCCGAGATGACTGTAAATTCCCATATTCGCTCTAAAAAGCCGGCCGCATACATGGCATGGGTGGGTTTGGTCAGTTCCTGCCTTTTATCTCAGCTTTATGCTGGTTAAGCGCTCTTTCACCCTGACCACTCTTCTTGCATGATACTTCAAGACTCAAAGCTTCACACCACGAGGAGCGATCGAGAGCTAGTGCTTCCCAGCCGTGAATGTCGATATTGCACTCTTTGAAGATGATCACTATAAGTCATACAATCAGCGTGGTCGAGAGGCTAAGTGCGGCTTGAACTTGGCTTGCTTGGCTACCTAGAAGGGGTTCGAGGTTCGACACCCGACTCGGGCAGAGTTGTGTTTACTGAGCGCCCAAAGGCAGCACGGGAAATCAATTCCTAGATACCCCCTCCCCCCACCGGTCCACAAATGAGATTGGACCAAAGCGCTCTGAGCATGCTATAAGCATGAAAGTAGCGCTATATAAAAGCTATAATATATATAATTAACTTAATAACAAAAGTAAACTATATATACTTCTCGAGATTTCACGCCAGACATGACAAGGGGAATAATCTATAGTTTTGACATTTTATAGGAAATCTAATCTCCTGGAAATAATTTCATTTCCTAAACATAAACAATTGTTCTGAATATTACATTTCAAGAAGACCAAAATAAGAATTTATTGCTACATACAAATATTTTAGAAATTATATATCTGCATGTGATGTCCTTAAAGTATAGTTAAAGTCTGGGTCGCCTCCGGTATAATGTAACATGTCTCTCTCTCGCCATTGGCATGAGTAGGCATATATATATTGTTGTAATCTAACATACACTCTGAATGGTCGAAGTGACATTCGCCTATTAAGAAAATCGTATCAATACACAAGACAGCTTTCCATTTTAAGATTTAAAAAAAAAATGTAGAGAATTGTAAAATAAAAAAATACTTATTGAAGAATACAAAAATAATTAAATTGTTTTTATTATTCGAACTTAAGAAAAGCCCAACTTAGCTCTAAACTTGAGACTGTATGTTGAAATAAGAAACACAACATTAGAATTTCTACAAAAAGACTTCTTTTAAAATGTGTCTTCAAGGTCAAGGACGAGGTAAGGTACGGTGAGGCTAAATTAAACTAAACTTCTATGCTAGAAGAGGTCGAATTCAACATTGTCACTGCGTCATTGTGAAGAATCTTTTATTTCCAAATAGAATATCAAATAAGAATTATGTTTAAAAAAAAAAAAACAGAATCAAATAGAAATGTTCAGTTTCAAACTATTGGTTGGTACTAGTCAGTAATGACTATAAATTTAGTTTTAAATTGATATACTCATGCATTTATAAACATATTGATATTTTTAACGAGATAACAAAAGGAGTTTGTGGGTGACCCCTCAGGTTAGTTATACACATACTTTATAATAAGACTCACATAGAAATAACCCTTCGACAGCTGCGCTGAGTCGGACACTTAACTCGCATGTGGGACAACTGCATGCCAAAAGATTAAAGGAGGACTGCGTAACAGAGGTACCCGCCATAAGCGCTATATAGATCAACTCTGGCGCCATTTTGGCCTCACTGGCACAAAGGAAAGTAGCTAGCCTCTGAAAGAGACAGTTCGAGAGCTCTCACAAAGGTTGTGGACACACATTTGAGGCCCAAGTAGGCTTAAACTAAACTCCGGCGGACAACAGCTTTGCCTGTATCACATGTGGAATATGTCAGTGGCAACTGGGCCATACGAAGGTAAAAGAAATAATTGGTGCAAAATGTCAGCTTGATCTGAGATTGGGTGTCGGAGAAATGACGTGTAAAACTTTGGACCAGACAGATAGACAGATAGAGTTGATATATATATGGCTCCTTTTGTCTCGAAAGGCAACGGATGCGCCCAGGTGAGTCACTGGTTTTGGTTTAGTCTTGAGACGGGGCAGAATCTGGAATGGCTAATCAAGCCAATTCTAGAGCGGCAGAATTTGCCACAATTCATGCATGTATATGCATCAGATTCAGGGCTAGCGGACAGGGCAGGGCATCTAGAATAGCTGGAGATTTAACACGTGGAATCCTAGCTAGTTAAATAGTTGACCAATGACATTGACTTTTCAAATGACCCGGAGGTTTGAGGACCTCATTCTCTTTTACTTTATGAGGAACATGCGCACTTTGTACGTTGTCTGTCGTATGTGTTTCCTGGATTTTATGCACTCTCACATTAGATACAGTATTGATTAAGTTTGGTTCAGTCACACTCAACTTACCGGAAGGGGCCTAACTTCGTATTCCTGAACCCAGGCCCACGGGTAGCCTACCTTGCTACGCCACTGTGAAGGGAAGACCACTAGTGTTGAGTCTGTGTTTCTGCGATATGTCACTCTTAAGTTACAGATCAATGCAGATTGAATCGTCTTAAATCTGATTCTGGAATGTTTGTATGTGTGTGCATATATGGGCATACTTAAAGTGTCCGTGTTTTAAAGAAGATCTGAGTTTAGTATCTCAATATGAAGGTGAATTTTTTAAAAAATACTAACACTAGTTCTGTAGATGATTGCCAGATTTCTGTAACCTGGCAATGTGATTTATGAATAATTACTTTTCCTTCAAATATTGTCTGTGTCTTGTACTAACCATCTTTCTGCCCATAGGAATAACTGTCAAAGAAACATTACAAAGAACGAGAGACGAGTGTTCAACACAAAGAGAGTTAATCCGCCAGGGTTACTTTGAAAGGGCATAAACAGTAACAAGGAGAGAGAGAGAGAGAGAGAGAGGGAGAGTGAGTGAGAGAGAGAGTGGGAGAGAGAGACAGAGTGAAGACTAAAGATGGTTAGAAAAGACTCACTTCAACGAGTTCAAGATTGCTAAGTTAAAGGTTTTATAACCAAAGACTGATCACTCTAACTCAACTCGAAGGAGAAAATCCATTCTGAGCTTATAATGTAACGTTCTGGAGTCGTCTGTCCTAACTAAGACCAAAATGACGACAGTGCCACCTATCTTGTATTATTTACAAACAATCTTTAGCATCTTCCCAACGTCACCATAGAAACACAAATACTCACACGCGCGCGCACGTACGCACACACACACAATTTTTGATTGAAACAGAATTTACCTCAATTCATCAAAGAGGAATCCCTTATTTATTAGTTGTTTTTTTTTCAGCCCATCCCGTAAACTTCTTGTCATTGTCTTCCAAGGAAATCTCTTATAAGGCTGGTATGCATTCTTAACATGCTACGCTAGAGTTTTTTTTTTTAACTGATTGGCTCTTGTAATTACATATTATAGTGTTTTTATGGTATAATATCAGGTGGCCGAGCCTTGCTCGGTTAAATAATTTATAACTAAGAAAGGTAATGTACTACTGCTACTGGTGCTACAGCCCATGGAAAGATATGGCCTGCTCTTACACATCCAGGGGCGGACTGGCTATATGGGCATTAGGGCAAATGCCCGGTGGGCCGGTACCTTAATGGGCCTGTAGGGCCACCGAAAGGGCCACATGGAAGCCCTTATGCATTAAAATGTTAACTGCTTTATAATATTCTCTCTTCTGAGCATTGCGTTTAAAAGAAATCTCTCTACGTTGCAATACTAAGTTCATGTAAAAAAAATTCCGACATAATATAGTAGCCTACATCCGTGGACAGGGCTACTAGTAGGCGCAATCTTTTTAATGGCCTACAGTCTACAGACTTAGCGATTAATAAGCAACATAAGGCCTATATTTCGAATGAAAATATAGAGCTCACTGTGTGCATGTTTACATTTATTGATACTCAAACTTAACATAAATATTTTGAGGACAGGCTTGTCTATAATTGGATGCCCATCATATGATATACAATTTATAGGCCAGGTTGTATTGAAATCCCTGGGCCGATTTTAACACCCAGTCCGCCCCTGTACACATCCCTCCATTCATATACCTCCTGGGCCTTTCGTCACCACGCCCTAACGGTAACCCCAAGTTTAGATATCTTGTTCAGTGTGAGAAAGTAAGGAGCAGTAGAGCAGCTGTGTAATCACCATTTCCTTTGTTTTGGTACGGGACATTAGACACTGAAGCATGAACACATGGTCATAATTTTACCAGCAAAATTATAATTATAATAAGGCTTGACATCAAATCCGAAGATTAATGAGAAATCTACACCGCTCTACGCAATTAAAGTGTAAACAATTTATTAAGCACTTAAAACGCAATAACTAATCATACATCGGTACATTTAATTTCATTACTTTCCTTCCATAGTTCTATAATAAATCAATCTTCAATAAGATGGTGCGCAAATGTTTAATTAGGTCCATTGATACTTTAAAACTCGTTCTTGTTTGCATTGTAGTAAGGTAAGCATAGTGACGTAAGCAGCATTTTTCCCGTTTTCGTCATGGAAAACTTTCATTCATAAATTTTCCATTTCATTCATAAAGTATTCTGACCAAAATTAAATTGAGACATTTTCATTTCGAAATAACGGTCGAACTCGAGTTTTCCCGATGTGGCCAATGAGTTCAGAATTTTTTTCTCACTAATACGCACATACCTTGAAATTTTAAAGAAAATCGTTAGAGCCGTTTTCGAAATAAAATTTATAAATAAATAAATAAATAAATATATATATATACAAGAATTGCTCGCTTAAGAGTATAGGATTCACCCTTGATATTCTATACTAATGTGTCTTTATAAATGATTCACTCTTACCATGCCATATTAGTATGCTGGTTAGTACGTCATAGAAAATATTTGAAGGATAAATATCATAAACCAAATTGCCAAGTGCTTTGCTAGTATGTCTTTATAAAGAATTCACTCTTGACATGATATACTAATGTGTCTTTTATAGCTAATTCGCTATTGGCATGCTACACTAGTGTGTCTTTATAACTGATTCCCTCTTAGTATGATATGCTACAGCGTCGTTATAACTGATTCAGTCTTACTATACCATATTAGTGTGTCTTATAACCTATTAACTCTTAGTATGATATATTAGTGTGTCTTTATTAACTGCTCTACTCTTGGCATACTCTACAAGTGTGTCCTTATAAATGATTCACTCTTGACTTGCTGTAATAGTGTGGCAGTTGTTCTGTGGTTTATGATGTGATAAATATGTGTGATAATAAGTCCGTCATTAATGAGGACTGCAGTATAAAACATAAAAAAAAAACAACCTCAAAAAAAAAAAAACCAACCGGTTACAGATTTTGTTTCAGCCCAACAGATTTTAATATTATGAAAACTAAAACAACAAAGTATCAATCCTTCATGATAACACTAAGTAGGATGGTTATACATTTTCTTTGAACATAAAGGCACACTAAAAAAAACTTGAATGATATCTGTGCACATTTTGTTTCAAGCTAACAGTGTAGTTTTGGATTTTCGGCACATCAACAAAATTCAGACCGTGTCTTGCCCTCAAGCTAATAGTAGGTCATGATACAATATTAATTAGATATCATCCTTTGTGACTCTCTAATGATTATCCAACGAGGCAAAGAATGTAGCCACCACAAATCCTACACAAATCAAATTGATTGGTCCCATTCATGAGTACAAAGTAATTTCTCCTCTCCATAAGTTACTGCGACTAATTTCTATACTTAACTATGGTATTAAGTTCTGTACTGTTGTCTCAATGGGCTCGAGTTTGAACCCTTTCATTACCGTGGTTCAGATGTAGCTTATGACATAATATTATTCATTACTGAACGCCTGAAAAAGTTAACTCCATTAAGATGATCATTTTATCATGATTTCGCTTTATTAGTGACGTAATTAATTATTTGATTAAAAAAAGACAATTGTTTAGCAATTTTATCGGTCGCGATGCAACATTATTACAACTGAAGCGCTATGACAACATTTCTACTTGTTTCTGTCTGAAAGAGAATGTTAGCAACTTAGAATTATTTTTTTTAAAGTGCTACCAAACATCGTTCTGAAGAAGAGCCACGGCTTGACTAAGCTATACCATTCAAGATCTTACTTCCATAAATAATTGGACTGGAATCTTGGACACCAAGCCACCAGAGTAGTCTTCTATTTCCAGAACTTCCGGCGTTGCCTTGAAGATTCTCAAGCGTCTGAGCACGTGAACTATGGCGATCTTCAGTTCCATCATGGCTAGCCTTAAGCCTATACACTGACGAGGACCGTATCCGAAGGGAATGAATGTCACAGGGTTGATGTCATGTTTTGAAGATTCAAGAAAACGTTCCGGAATGAAAGTGTCTGGGTTATGGAAAAATTCTGGATCTCTTCCAACGTTGTAGGCCGGGATAAGCACGGCGCTATTTGCAGGGATGAACATACCGTTCAGGGTGGTTTCTTTGACAGTGTTTCTGGTGAGAGTGTGCAAGAGAGGATACATCCTTAAAATCTCCTCCACGGCTGCTTCCAGATACTTCATCTTCAGGCAGCTTTCGTAAGACAGCTCGCCATCTTCCCCCAAGACAGACACGATTTCCGAGTAGATTTTCTCCTGGATTTGTGGATACCTGGCTAGCTCGTAGAAGAAGTACTGCAGAGCGGAGGAAGTGGCGTCATAGCCGGCTATCATGAAGAGCAGACACTGTGCGGCGACTTCTTCGTCGCTCAGTTTCTGACAAAGCACGTCCCCATCAGATGGATCCGCCTCAACATCCATGAGAAGCTGAAGCAAGTCTGACTGTTCAGATTTTGTGTGCTTTTTCTCGGAAATTAATTTTAAAAGCGTTTCCCGGAAAAATTTGACGTCTCTGTATCTGAAGTAACCAATTTTGAAAGCTCTGAACACCGGTATCAAAGACGGGAATATTCCGATTATTGTTAGTTTAAGCTGGACTATTTTATCTATTGTGGTTAGACTCCGTGCGTGTTGTATCAGAGGATTACTTAGATCGTTCTGGGAGTTTATGTCAAGTCCAAATGCTGTTCCTGCGATGACGTCCAAAGCGTACGCTCCAAAAACAGTCTTAGCTTCTACGGGGGTACCTTTCTTAGCTGAGTCTAACAACTGTTCGCTTAGAAGTCCTGCTGTTCGGTTGATGTATCCCATTAAAAGCTTCAGTTTGCCGCTGGTAAAAGCCGGGTTGACCATCTTGCGAAGCCTTTTCCAGGAATGTCCTTGCGCAAAAAACAGAGTTTTCTGAATGATGCTGTGCTGCAGCTTTCCTTCCCCCACGAAGAATCTGTCCACAAAGATATTGAAATCTTTGACAAATATTCGCTTCATGGCTTCCGGGTCAGTGACCACCAGAACGGGTTTGTGGAAGAAATAGATGCCGAATATCCGTCCGTATTTCTCCTGCCACTTTTTAACGGAACGCCGGACCCCGATCTCGACGTTGAACAACTGATGAATGTTCCCAAAGAACGGGGTGGGCGGGGGCCCTGGAACACCAGCTGACTTCCAGACTTTGTGAGATTCTGTGCCATACCTGGAACATAGGACAAACAACATGTGAATGTATTTGGTTTAACTATAATAATAGGGCTTACTTAGTTTAATTAAAAAGTAAAGTAAAGTTCTCCTTTCAGACCCTATGGTCTATAGGGCAGATGGTGTAAAGGTCATCTGATTCTGTGGCCCGCGGTTAACGAGGGTGTCATGTGGCCAACGACCAACTGCCTTTACTTTTCCTCAACTCTTGTCAGGTACCCATTAGAAATGGGTGGACTCAGAGGTGCCCAATGGTCCCGAAATAAAAATCCTAGTCTTCACCAGGATTCGAACCCGGGACCCCGGTTCAGAAGCCAAGTGCTTTACCGCTCAGCCACCGCGCCACCACTTACTTTTGAGTGGGGTATATTTCATGGAGAATTGCTCAACTCCTTTCTAAGATAAGATCAAGCAACATTATATATACAGTTCTTTCTTCTCTAGTGTCATTAGAGCATCTAATAGGTTTTGTGAATCAGTCAGGAAACAGGAAAACCCATGACTTTGCATAGTTTTAATGTGTCATCAAAATGCACGACTAGTTAGACAGATGAATATGCGTAGGATGTAATTATCTTCTGTCAAGAACAAAAGTCTGTAATTTATAAGATAAGATAAAATAAGATGATTACATAAATTAATTATCATTTTGGTTGAAAAAAAAAGAAACAACAAAAGTAAACAAGCAAAGTGTCACAAGGTCAATTCAATGTTGAATGATGTAATGTCCTTGTGATGCCGGGGATTCAATCTTCTATTAAAATAATTAAATTAATGTCAAACTAGAATTCACTGTAAAAGATTCTTTGTAGAAAATGAAACTCTGGAACTTTATTTGAATAAAACGTAAGTACAGCTTATGTACAATAGTAGATCAACAAGATGAAAATGATAACATAACAAAAGCTTCTTTCTTAATAAAACTTAGAGATGTTAGAATACACAACCTTCCAGTAAGACATTCAAGCACAGACTGAAAATCTCACGCAATTACAGTCTCTGGGCGGAAGTTGTCATGTGACTGATGCAACCGACTGATGCAACTTCTAGCCAATAGATTTTA
>JADKLZ010000687.1:35863391-35879431 GCA_021533235.1 Biomphalaria straminea | reverse complement strand
GACACACTTCTTCTAGAGACACACTTCTTCTAGAGACACACTTCTTCCTATCAAATGATTAAAGAATTAAAGCACGCTACCAATGAATCATTTAACTCTCAGAATCCTGTCCTGGCTCCAGTTTCACAGAAAAAAAAAACCAACAAGGAAAAGATTAGAAATATTTTTTTTTTTACAAAATAAAATTCCTTCTTCATACAACTTATTAATAAAGCTTGTCTTCAAGTCCGAAGATTAATGACAAATGGAACTTATAGATCAGAACGTCAACATTGATTCAGTATTCTTTGTTTCTTATAGAGCGATTATTTTGCATAAGTGAAGATTATATCGGAAAAGACTTTTATTGCGTCATTAAAACTTGATGTTCATTAGCAGACGATGCGTAAAATGATTCTTTTACGCCAAAGAGGTAAAGATTTTTTTTTCCAACTATGAAATGTATAGGGAAATCCTTAAAGCCGTTTTTTTTATATCCGTATCTACCCAAATTCCTCCATGAAATTTTGACTTGAATAAAATACCCAGAAAAACACAAAGATAAAGGCACATTCCTCGTTCCATATGCTTGGACAAATTTGTACAAATGTTCCTTCTTCCCTAGCGCTATTATAGCATGGAATGGGTTGCCTGAGCTAGCCAGGAAAACCAGTGACTTTGTCAGAATTTAGGTCATTGGTTAACATGCATGACTAGATGCATGACGCGTAGGACGTAATCTTCTTCTTTTTTGAAGTGTCATCTGTAGTATATAAGATATGATAAATCAGGTTATGTGTACGGTGCTCCAAAAAAAAAAAGCCTAAAATTAATTGTGTATTTGAGATAATGCTGACCATGTCCTTCAAGACTGTATACTATATCAAGAGGCCCGAACAAGACTCTGGTCCCAAAACTCTACTAAATTTGAAAAATCTATACGGAGAACTGCGCGGTTCATCTAACATATATGGATTACTGAACTGAACCCTCCGAGACGTCAAATGAGAATAAAGAAGAAGGCGTGTCTTGCTTGACTGAGTACATCTTCTGTTTCAACATGGCGTTATTTAACTGGTCGTTATAAAAATAGGCTATATTAAGTATAATTACTATTAATTACCAAATAAGAATGTCATACAAAAGTATAATTAGAATATAAATATACCTATTAACTATACACTATTAATATGTTTTAAAACATTTACACTACAAGAAGAAACGAATTTTCACATCCATGTAAAGTAATTCAGTTGTAGGATGTAGCCTATGTATTGCTTAAAGCTGCGCAATATTATCTATTTTAATTACCCGAAGTAAGGTCAGTTGTTGAGATTTAAAACCAACAAAAGCAGTAAAAAAAAGGGGGAACAACAGAAATCTTCTTTATTTTAATTAAATTGGATCCCCTCTTTTCATATCCAAACTCTAAGCAATGGTGTCTCGATAATCCGAAAATTTGCCTATCATCCTTCGTGGTCGAGGAGGAGGACATTTCTCATCTCCTATTATCACGAAGCTTAATATGCTTGACTAAATTCCTGACGCGTAGGACATAATCTTCTTCTTTTTTGAAGTAACGTCTGTATCATATAATATAAGATAAGATAAGATAAGATAAGAAGATGGCTGTTACGTTCAATCCTGTCTTTGAAAAGTCGGGCGCATACTCCGCATAGGTGGCATGGGTAGGTTTGGTCAATCACAGATAGACTCTTAGTTTTTTGTTAAACACTAAAAATGTCTGTACTGTAGTGAACAAAACTTTGTTATATGTGGCCCTAAACTAAAGTGGTTTACAAATATTGACGAGGTTGGACGATACACGGTAAATTGCTTTTCAGTTTTGTGATCTGTATAGAGTCTAAACTTACCTTTAGTCGGTCAACAGAAAATAATACTGTCTTAAAATACTGTCTTGATATAAGTCTATGTCAGAAATTACGATGCGCAGGTTTAAAAGAAGGTGTGTGTGTGTGGGGGGAGTTTTCCAGTGAACAAAACAGAGAGAGAGAGAGAGAGAAAGGAGAGAGAGAGCAGGCCGTAAAATGTCAATGTAAAAGATAATTAGGTACACTAATTCAAGGGCTAAAATTTTTTTTAGGTTAAAATGTGGCCCCTTTATTACAATTCAAAAATAAGGAAAGAGGGGGAGGGTGTGTTCAACGGTCGTAGCCGGTGTGTAGGCCTACTGCTAGTACATTATAAATACTTAAAAAATCATTCCAGGGAGGGTTTGTTAATATTATTCAGTGATGTGCGATGATTGCATTGCTGCAACAGTACCATACTTTTATTTTAAAAGCTAAAACACTAATACTTTAAAAAATAAATTAAAAACAGATAAGGCTTATATTAACTCTTTCTCTCCTAACTGACGATATCAACGTTGATTCCACCAGAATGTGGTAAATAATTACGGAGAGAAAGAGTTAAGTCAACCATGTAATTATAGTACTGACTTGATTACATGTAATAAATCTGTGCGATTAGAAATGTTTTTACAAGACTTATATCAACTCACTATGTCTCGTAAAAAGTTTGTACACGTTATTTCTCCCACACCCAATCTCGGATCAGGCAGATATTTTACGCAATTATTTCTTTTGAATTTGCTTTCAAGCTGACTTGTTAGTCACTGAGATATCCAAGTACTTATAAAACTAGAAGGTTATATTAATATATTTTAATTTATAATTTTTAGCGAACGACCAGATTCTCTACTCAAGGCTTTTCAACTTCTAGCTTAGTAAGCCTTGCTGTCTATATAAGAAATTAATTACTACCAGTTGATTAAATAATTGTTTTTTAATTTTATTTTGATTGATTCATGTGTTGTCAGTGACTATATGAATAATTGTGTAAACTTGATCAGAAAATGGAAAGTTGGAGAAATAATTGTGCAAGATTCCACCCAGACAGACAGACAGAGTAAGTTAATATTATAATATGTAATAAAATAGATCTTAAACCAGGTCAAGTTATGATTAAACTTTAATCCATGACGGAAACGCTTTAAAGACCAGCTTAGGGGCCAACTTGCCTAGGCTGACAAAGAAGAGAGCACTTCTTAGCAAGCGACTTCAGAACGAGACAGCTGGAGGTCACTCACAAAGGCCGCAGGATACACATCTGAGACCAAAAGAAAATCCGCTGCCGAGGACAGATGCATACGGCGGAAAAAAATCGACCACTGGCGGACAATGGTTAGCCTATGTTTGCCCTGGATGTGGCAAAATATGTAGGTCACAGCGGGACTGCGTATCCATGGGAATACTGCAATTCTCATTAATCTTCGGACTCGAAGACAAGCCTTATTATATTATAAGAGTATGTCATCTGCTTCCACGGATAAAATAAGAGAATAAGAGAGTTTAGTTCACGAAAACTTCGAGGTCGAGTTTCTCAGTTTTTCGGACAGTTAGTGTTTTGATTTTAACAACTAATAATATAACGGATACAATAACAATTATTATAACAGCTAGTGTAACAGCTGTAATAACTACCATAACGGCTTCTGTAAATACTACTATATGGGCTAATGACAACTATTGTAAAGTTTACTGACACAACTTTTTTAACAGCTACTTTAGCAACTAACAGCTTTTGTAAAAACTCTTATAATGGCATTTATAACAGCTATTATAACAGCTACAATAACAGGTACTGTAAACGTTAATATAACAACCACTACAATAACAGCTCTTTTTACAAGCATACGAGGGCCTGAAAGTAAACAAACAGTTTTAACTATTATTTTTTCAGTCTATATTTATTTATGTCTATGCTATTTTGTGAATGAAAATAGTGCGGATTTGGATATACAATTTCCATACACACCATGCTGCGCCATGGGATCTTCCCATTTACTTGTTAAAAGTGAATTCATGAATAATATATACCAGGCATGTCAAACTGGGTGCTCGGGGGCCGCATGCGGCCCGCGACCACCTTGTATGCGGCCCGCGTGGCCACCTAAAAAAATATATAAAAATAATGTTAAGCTATTACGCTGGAAAACAAGAGATGACAAGCTACTTGAATGGAAAAATAGTATTTGTTTAACAGAACAACAGGTTGAGTCTGCAGTGAAAGCAAACTACATTTTTTCAAACTTCATTGCAAGCCATTTCAAATCATTTAATAAATGTGATTTTATGAAGGAGTGTTTCGTTAAAGCCGAAGTCAGTTATTCAGAAACAAAGTTGAGAGCATTCAAAGAAATAGCGATAACTAGTGACACTGTTGCAGATTGAATAAATGACATGTCAGTCAGCTTGCTTGAACAATTAAAGAACGACAGAGCTGATTTTGAATTACTTTCATTGGGTCTCTATGAGTCAACTGACGTAACGGGTGTAGCACAGTTTGGCTATATTCATAAGGGCTTTTAACAGGAATTTTGACATACCAGGAATTACTAGAGGTCTGTTCTATGCAAAACAATCGAGGATGATTTTTGAGAAATGACAGGAGGTGAAAATGCAGTACAATTTATCTTTGGTAAAGCAAGCTAGTCTATCAAAGATATGGCGCACCAACCATGAAAGGAAATGGTTTTGATGCCAAGTTACTTGCAAAAAATAAGAGAGACTGATGCTATTTTTAAATTTGCTCATTTTCAGTGCATCATTATTATTATTATTATAGCTTTTATATAGCCTACTTTCATACTTATAGCATGCTCGGAGCGCTTTGGTCCAATCTCATTTGTGGACCAGTGGGGGGGAGGGGGCATCTAGGAGTTGGTTTTCCGTGCTGGCTTTATGCACTCTTCCCGAGTCGGGTGTCGAACCTCGAACCTCCTTCTAGCTAGCCATACCAAGTTCAAGCACAATTAGCCTCTCGATCACGCAATCTGATTTGATTCTGAAAATGCTGCTGGAAATGTGCAACTAGAGCTGATAGAATAGAGGTTCTTAGTTGAAATCTAAGAATAATGTCTGTGCCAAAATGTTAGTCACTTACCCTGAACAGTTCGTTCAATTGCGGAAATTCGCAGCTAGAATTCTAGTTATTTTTGCATGCACTGGTCTCTGTGGGCAGTTCTTTTCCATAATAAAAGCTATTAAAACACCTCACCGTTCGAGATTATCTGATGAAAATTTGTCATCTGTTATGAAAGCGTCAGTGGCAAACAAAATTCAACCTGACATTGATAAAATGGTATCCCAGACAAGATGTCAAGCATCCGGACAAAGAAAATAATGCGTAATCATAGTAATTTTTAATTAGCCAATTAGCTTAGGGACAGGAATGCCATTAATTATTGTATTATATTGTATTATTTCTAATTTACATAAAACTAGTAGGCTGTTTTAAAACTGATTTTTTGCTGCGGCCCCTCAGGTCATAGTAAGTTGCTTATGCGGCCCATATACCTTAATGAGTTTGACATGCCTGATATATACTATTAATGGAGCCTAAAAAATGGCTAATTGACCTTAATTTACGCGATATTAAGAATAGAGTTGCACTCATGTAACAATGCTTTAGAAAAACAAATTTGAATGTTAATTTGATTAAATGGACTATAATTAGTATGTTCATGTGCTAAGCACAAAACTAGCTCTGCGAAGAGAAGTTCTATAATCTTAGAGTTGAATTCGAGTTTTAGATCTAGATCTAGGAATAGCGAGATGAGTTACCTTTCGTAATCATGTCTAATGAACGAATGTGCGTAATTTGTGATATTAATTAAAGTACTTCTAAAGTGAAACCTGAGAGTATACTCTGTGTATTGTTGTTCTAGTTTCAATAGTCTTACGACACAATAATCTGGAAATACTTTTAATATTATAACAAAAATTGAGAAGAAGAGAATTATATAAACACCACTTTCATTCACAAAATAGTGCGGATTGGGATGCACCAATTTCCATTCACACCGCGTGCTGCGCCATGGGATCTTCCCAATTACTTGTTGCTTACTCGGCTGAACTTTTGAACTTGTCTTTTGAGAAATATATATATAGATGGCAGTGTTTCTCAAACTTTGAACCCTAGTGTTCTGCGAGGCCAGGTGTACCACGAATTCCTGGAGTACTTAGTTATCAGACCACCAAGTGAATCTCTCTTAAAAAATAAAAAAGTCATAAAGTGTTCGCTAAATACACACAATGTGCGAAGTGTTCCGTTAAGGAAAAGGTTTGGGAAGTATTTACATATATGGCATTTTGTTTTTACACATTAATTAAACATGAACCAATTGAAATAGCGACGAATTGAAATAGAAGAAAAAAGATACACAAAATAATAATGCTAAATAACTAAACCACATTTTTTCTCTTTTTTTTAAATGTACAATGAATTATAATTTTTTTTAAATGTGAAATAACATTCAATATTTCCATTTCTCCCGACATGAAATTTTTATTCACGTGAATTTCCTTTTGGGATTGACGAAATAATAGGCTACTCGATGGATACCTTTTTGTGAGATATGCGATTCGGACTGTCGTCACAACGTCCAGAGTTCGAATCTTACCCTGCTAGGTAAGGACATGATAATTTTCTTTTGTGAAGTTACGTCCTATGCAAATAGGCTATGGATATGCAATTAATCTTACAATTGAATCTTTCATTACTGACATATATGCGTCTTATTGCATAGCTCGATTACTCTCATCACGAGTCTGGGGTGTAGTTATAGTTATGAACTTATAGTTATAATCTACTTTGTTAGTTGCTTTATCTTCTAAAGAGAGAAAATTTTTTTTACTAAAATACGAAACAAAAATGTATCGAATATGTTTTAAATATTCGCAATATATTTTTTAATAGTTGGCTTACATCTGTCCTAAAATAAAATAAAGCTTGCTCAAGATTGAACTATAAAACATTATCTCCCTTTATTACCAAGCAAACGATTGAGGGAAACACCGTACTTATGAACTGACACACAAAAATAACAAAAAAAAAAATCTCCAGATTATAGATCTATAAAGACCAATGACTTACTTGTAAATAAACATTGAAACGCACACAAAAAGAAGCAAATAGAGTTGGATTTCCCACCCATAATCCATTTGATCGCTTCTGGCTGCTAATTATTTTTGACTTCACATAGCACAAGGGATTTAATCGATTTTTTTTACTTCTTGTAAATCCAGTCCGGTTTTAAACTTAAAAATTTTAAGAGATAAGCTAAGCCTATTAGATGCTATTACTAAAGTAGCCGAAGACTAGCTCTCGCTTTCGCGTTAAAAAATGATCCTCGCCGTTTGGCCAGCATCGATATTTATACAGAAATCTGGCATATGGACAGAGAAGAAAGGGAGGGTTGAATCTATAATTGTGTTTGGTTAATTTATCTGTTATTCTGTCATTCCTTAAAAATATACAAGGAACATGAGATGGGTGGGATGTGGGAGGCTAGATCTGAATGGGAGCTAACAGAGATGAGCTGGTTCAAAGGCCTTCTTAGGAGTCTACAGGCTTGCCAAGCACTATCATAAATAATCAGATTCCCAGAGCTAGCCGGCCGCTGAGTTTGAGGAGCGATCCCCTTGTGATGTCACCGGTTGCCAGGGCGACAAAATCAAAACAGAAACATCGCCCCGTGAATCTTGAGACTGCTGCAGAACCCTGTGACGTCAAAGTATTATCTAATCCTGCGGTTGAAAGAAGGGTTTAGCACAACAATTACGGCGACTTAAAGAAAAGATCACGAATTCACGACGCAGAGTTTAAAGAGCTTAGACCACAGTATAAAGAGCTTAAATGATGACCACGTCATTGTCATTACTTATGTAAATCTATTGTCGATTTAAGCCTGCCCGCACCGCCTCTTTTTGGTATTATCTGAGTTTTAAAAAGCTAAGATAGTGCATTTCAGGTGTGGGATTTTGCTTTGGAGTGTTAGTAGTGCCTTGTGCAAAAAGAAAGAAAAAAAAAAGGGGGGGGCGAAGTTCAGGGAAGGGCTGACTTGTTCAGTACTAGAAAGTGGTCGTTGTTGTCACAATCCATTTTTTTTAAATTAATGTCGCCATGAACAAAAAAACAAAAACAAAACTAATTGTTCATTATTATTTTAATATAAAGTTACATGAAAAATTGTGAGGTTATGTAATGAACTAGAGCTATATTCAAACGATTTAAAACCACCCATGGAACGAATGGTTGCCCATATAAACATTGTTTAGTCAGTTTATTTTTTGATACCGCGTGAGATTCAAATTATACAATATTAATGAAACATCTAATTATGCAAACAACCATATAAAGGCCATGCAGCTAAACATTTTTTTTACTTGTTAAAATATATATAACAATGACCTTCAATGTGTAAATTGCGACAAGATATGTGGGTCTGCGCTGCTAAGCAAAGGAATCTTCTTTACATTCGAAACCTTATTAAATTCTTTCATTCTCTTCCTTTCTTTCACGCATTCTGTCTGTCTGTCTGTCCCTCTCTTTCTCTCTCTCTCTCTCATTCTCTTCCTTCCTTCCACGCAGTCTGTCTGTCTGTCTGTCTTTTTCTCTCTCTCTCTCTCTCATTCTCTTCCTTCCTTCCACGCAGTCTGTCTGTCTGTCTGTCTCTCTCTCTCTCTCATTCTCTTCCTTCCTTACACGCAGTCTCTCTGTCTGTCTCTCTCTTCCTCTTTTTATTTCTTTTTTTTTTAATACCCAAAATGGGCGAAGTGTTCCGTTAAGAAAAATTTGGGAAACATTTGACATATGGCATTTTTTTTGACGCATTACTTTTCAAAATTACCCGCTCAAATTAGAATTTTCCCATCACCATTTGTAAGTATGTCTATTTCAACATTTGAAACACTCGTCTACTAGTTACTAGCTAAATTCTTAAAGGGAAAAAAAGTGGCTGATTTGCAGTAGTAGGCTACCATTCTCTGACAGGTGATAAGGATTCTTGTAGTTAAGAATGTTCAGAGACTAGAAAATGTTTATGAAATCACGGTGACGCCATTGCAAATAACGAGATTATAAGTAGGCGTTCCAAATTTCTATTAGATTAGAAAAAAACAACAACAAAAAAACCAACTAACTTTCAACCATAGACATAAATAAATATAGACTGGCCGATAAAAGAGTTTTATGAAATGAAAATTTGTGTCTTGCAATTTTTTGTACTTTATTTAAGTCTATGAGTTTTGTTTCATCTCTAAGACTGAAGATCATGCAATTTTTCATTTTTTTTTCAGAATTCGGAAATCCGAATACAATAGATATACATGTTTTCAAGTTACATGAAGTTATTTCCTTTTTTCAGTCTACTAGTCGACCGGCGGCATAGCATACGCCGCTATTTTGAAGGGCAGACTTTAGGCACTGCAACATATGCGACCACAGTGTGGGTCCCACACTTTCTTTGGACCCGTTCTAATTTTTAGGTGTATAAATTATTAAATTAAACCATTTTATAACATATAACAGATTTCCCGCGGCCTCTTGATTTACCAGAAGCTCCTGGAAATCTCCTGAAATTGCAAAATATAGGCCTACGAAAAAGTCCTGGAAATCTGTAAAGTAAAAGTAAAGTAAAAAAAAATCCGGAAATATATAGATTGAAATTGAACATGGAAGTGAGATTAAAAGGGGGAAGCTATTATTCTTTGTATTGTCGTTCTGGCTTTAACTTTTGAACTTTAAAAAGAAGAGAATAATATACACTACTTTCATTCACAAAATAGCATAGCTATGCTAATGAACGAATGTGCGTAATTTGTGATTCAATCCTGGTGAAGTCTGGGATTTTTAATTTTGGAATCTCCAGGGCGTCTCTGAGTCCACTCAGCTCTAATGGGTACCTGACATTATTTGGGGAAAAGTAAAGACGGTTGGTCGTTGTGCTGGCCACATGACAACCTCGTTAACCACAAGTGCTGATAAGCTTTATGTCCTCTGTCCTGTAAATCACAAATTCATTAGGATGAGCTTTCTTTTCCAATGTCTTTCCCGTCTCTGACAGAACAATACATTAAATGTCATCCCCTGTTGATGACAAATGACACAGCAGATGGACCCATGGCGTCAAGGACAGATTTATGCTTAACATGATGCTCAATACAAGTGAGAGAAAAAAAAAGAAGAAAAAAAAAGAAAACTTACTTGGAATAAAATAAGTGTTTAGTGTGTTTAATGCTTTAGTGTTTAATGTGTTTTAGAGTGTTTAATGCGTTATACTGTTGTTAGTTTATAATGTTTAATGTCTTACTGAGTCATCACTGGGTACCGGCACCTAATCACTGATTCCTGGAACCTATTTTTAAACAATTGATCATAATTGATGTATTAAAAATATCGCATGCTCGATGTGTGTTGTATGAGTTTAGGAAGGTTCTGTATGCCCCCCCCCCCCCCTTTCGTTCTTTTGAATTAAACTATTGTCTTAAAAAATTGAGTTTATCCTAGATAACAAGATGGAAGGTAATGGTATAATGAAAGTGTAGTGTATAGTAAATATAGAGTCTAGATTGCTTACATAAACACAGAAATGATCAGAATATACATTGTACAAAATTGATTCCTTTATTAAAGTAGCAGTCAACAGTCAGTCAGTTTATAATACACTACACTTTCCTGATAAAGTTTCTTTTATTTTGTGTTCAGTGCATCTATTGATTAATCATTTAAACCTCAATGAGCTCTGATCTTAACGAAGCCTACATTTGAAATGTTAAAGAGAGAGTCAAATTATTTCATAGTGTGTGTGTGTGTGTATCATTGGATCTCATTTCAAATATTCATTTTTCAAACATCGTTTCATTCACAATTATGTAGACCATTTTTATCTTTTTTTCAACTTCGACATTTAAAACATTTTTTTATCATTTCATACATGGAACAGCATAATTTTTATGGTGCAAGCTTCACCGTAAAGGAAGCTACTGCATTAAAAAAAATAAACAAAAATTTACAAGAAAAATATAAATAATAAAACTTATATTGATTAAAATTGGAACTTTTATTTTGAATCAATCATATAGTCGATTTTTAGTGCATCAAAAATGCAGAAAGATCCTAGGTATCACATACAATGACCGCATCACAAACGAAGAGATTAGAAACATGATTAATATAACGGTTAGATCCATGATGACCTGCAAGCTATTGTAAAAAAATAACGCAAACTAAAACTATAAGCCTCCTTTCTTCTTTTTTCTCCTGTCTCTTTCTGCTCTCAGGTCTGTACTCAGTGTTGAAATGGTCTCAGCAATTGTCACGTTTGTTGTTGTAGGACCTACACTCATACGGCTTTTCTATCTAAGTCACAGACGGCGCTACCTTCAATAGCGTCCCAGTTGTCACTGCCTATGTTATTTGAGCCTTGGTTGGGTAATTACTAAATAATTCGTTGTTCAAACCAATACTACTTTATGGAGAAGAAACATCAACACCATGAAAAAAATCCAGGTATTCATCAATATCTGCCTGAGGAGGATACTTATGATCCACTGCCCTGACAAGATCTTGAATGAGGAACTGTAGCAGCCCATTGAAGTAGATATCGTTCAGATACGCTGGAGATGGATAGGTCACATTCTATGCAAGCCTGCATTCAACATAACAAGACAAGCCCTCATCTGGAACTCCCAAGGAAAGAGGAAGAGAGGACGGACTAGGAATACATGGCGCTGCGATTTAGAAGAAGTTGTCAATCAGATGGTCAAGACATGGGAACAGTTGGAGAGATCGTCCAGAACCGAGATACATGGAGGAAGCTGGTTGGTGGCCTATGCCCAAGAAGGAAACACAGGTTGAGATGAGATGAGATAGGATCGTTGTTCAACGATGATGTTGCTTCTCCATCTCTCGGGTCACTTTTATCCACCATATATATATATATATATCTTGCTGAATAACAATACCAAATCCTTAATCTACCGGAAATGTGTGATGAGCACTTCGCTATACGAAAGTGAAACATGGTCAACCGTGGTCGATCTACCCATGGCAGGAAAAAAAATCTTTTCCACTTCCGATGCTTAAGGCGGATCTCTAAAATAAGATGGCAATATAAGATAAACAATGAGAAAGTGCTACGAAGAGCAGGGTGCCAGGACATCCACTCTGTTATCAGTAGCAGACGCATGGGTGGTTTGGCTGACGCCTTGCCTAGTTTGGCTACGTTCATAGATTGACAGAAGGTCGACTTCCACAAGACATTCTGTATGGCGATCTAACAGAAGGCAGGAGAGAAGCTAGTCGTCCACTTTTATGGTATACGGATGAATGCAAACGCGAAATGAAGCTCTTCGAAATTAACACTAGCAGCTGGGAAAAGTGGAACTGGATAGATCCACATGAAGAGCTAACATAAAGGAATGGTCCCGGATTGCAGATGCCATAAACAACAGTAATAGAAACTAGAAAGAAGCAGTGGCGTAGCTAAGGGGGGGGGAGCTTTTGAAAATCCCCCCGGGCCCCCACTTGGGGGGGGCCCAAACGGGTGTCGGAAATTTGTTTGTAACTACATACATTAATATATTTCATTGATAATAGTGTCAACGGGTGTCTTTTTTTTTTCAACATTTATGGATTAAATTTATAACAAAGACTAAATCTAGATCTAGGTCTATCAGTATGTTGACTTTGTTGACATTTTTTTTTCCGACTGAGAAAAGTTAAAGTAAGTTTTACATTTTAAAATGCAAATCTTTAATAGATTTGTTGCCGATTTAATCTCCTTTCAAAAGAGATCAAACATGTGCTTGAAGCAAAAACTAAGAATGTTACTCTTTTTGTTGCCACGAACAGGGGCGTCCTTAGCAGTGCGCGGGGCCCTGGGCGAGTGACATATTCGGGGCCCTGAGCCGTAAGGATAAACTATATATTTACCGTACCACATCACGTTAACCGGCTAATCCGTCTCTAACGCTGTAACAATAACAAGACAGTATGTCCGCCTTAACGCTGTGGGCCTTCCTTATTTTTGTTGCAAAACATAGAATGCGTAGCCATTGTTGGCTTACAATTGGCCGCGCTAAGTGCTATATATACCGCATTGTAATTGTTCTGCATAAAGAAAATTCTTTCAAATTAAAAAAGTTACAAAATAACTCCCATGGACATAGCCTATTGGAAAAAAAAAACAAATAGGCGGAAGCAACCAATCCAAATATATTATTTCGTATATTAACATCGACATCCAATCGGATTTTATTAGGAAAATGTGTGTTGACCAAGTTTGTGACATTAAAATCTCCCATCGCGGGGCCCCCCTCAAGCGCGGGGCCTGGGGCGGCTGTCTCAGTTGCCACCACATAAGGCCGCTATTGGCCACGAATAAAACTGTATGATATACAACGAAAATTCCAGTATAACAAATCCAATAGTTATTCTTTAATATGCTAGAATTGTCCATTATTCGGGTTGACCAGGGTGAGGCTACAAAACAGCGTGACGCATTGGTTAAACCTATGATAACGCAGCCACAATGAGTGGCCGTTTGTCTGGCCTGTGGATACGTCTGTTAGGCATAAACCCAAAAGCAATATTTCTGAACTGTGATAATCACTCTCTCAACCTGGCAGCTTTTCATTCTGCTGAGATAGATCCAACAATTGTCACCTTTTTTGGAACTGTACATGAATTTGTTCAATGTTTTTCCCCAAATTAACCCCAGAGATCCTTCCGTTTATTAATTTTTTATCACATCTTTCCCTTTATAGTTCTTAAGACTGATATCTACTAGGAGCTTTAACTATTCGACCACTTCTGGTTGTCTTGACTGGCACAACAGGTTCTCTAGACGTTGGTCTATAACTGTCTGTTTCGTTTGTTCTAACAGTTTACTGTTCGTTCTCTTCATCGGTATCATAGTACCCAGAGATATCTTCATCGAAACTTTTGTTCAAAAAGCGTTGATTTCTTCTGTATGTTTTCCCATCGTTTGTTTATGATGTAAGATCTGGGTGAGGAATTTTTTTTTTTATGACAACTACTTTCTGCCATGTTTGTCCTCGACGAACTCTCATTTTCTCTCCTTTAGGCAGTCTGGCTTTTAAATCGTATTTCACTTTGCTTTTAATCTGTCGTTCGTTGAGTAATGTCTCTGCATTTTCAGTTACCGATGTTTTCAATAGTTTTGGATCAGTTTGAATATTGTCCCTGAGTCTTCTACTCATCAGCAGTTGTTATGCTTATCGGAGTATTTCTATACTTGAACATAGCAGGGTATGGATCCTTCTCACTTCTGTATACCCTGTATCCTTTTGCTTTTGCACAAAACATAACAATACATAAATTGAAAACCATTAATGCTTTCTGCAACTTGATGAGAAACGGACGAAGCTGATCACCCAATCCAACGAAAAAGCAAAGAAGGTAGTGAATACTTGATGGGAAGTTGAGTTCTAATGTTGGACCGTAAATAGAACTGTAATTCAAACATGTTGCGACAGAAGTGCTAGACAGATTTCATATGAAGATTACAGATTACAAAGGCTGGGAAAAAAAGGGATACTTTTGGGTTTCTTCTTGAACCAAGACACCTGTTGGATGATGACACGCTTATGACAAACTGTGTTACCTTTTCCTGTTTGTATGATGAAATAAATGGCAAATCTCTTGTTCAACGATGTCATTGATGTATGAGCAGTTTTCATCAACAAACCAGTAATACAATCCACAATAGACATATTGCGGAAACAGGCTTCATATGGTAATTACGTGTGCTCAAACCTTGCAATCTCCTCCGAATACCGCTAACTCAAGCCACTTCCATTGCGTCATTCTCAAAGCTCAAGTTCATCAAAAACTATCCCAGGAGCACAATGACACAAGAAAGGCTTATCATGGCTTTAATGTCAGTGAAGTCACAAATACTAGAAAGTATAGATGTAGATGATGTTATAGATGTCTTTACTGCACAGAATACACGACGAGAAGCGATATGAATTGAGATTTGCCACTTGTGCATTATTTAGCTAATAAACAATGGTATTATTCAGTAAAATTTTTTGTAAAGTTTACTGATATACTGAACCAATTTGATTTAGGGCTTATATATTTTTTGCGTACATTATGTCATGTTATATGTCGAATGTCAAAATGCAAGGGGCCCCCAAAGAGGTCGATCCCCCCGGGCCCCAGAATCCCTAGCTACGCCCCTGGAAAGAAGGATTAAAATGTAACAGCGCCTGGTGATTACCTATGCCCAGCATGTGACCGCAGATCTGCATCAAGCATTGGCCTCTTTAGTCATACCAAAAGTTGCAAGGGACAAGACTGTCTCTCGACACGTAGATAGATAGATAGATTAGATAGATAGATATAGATATAAATATAGATGTAGGTATAGATATAGATATAGATAGGCCTTTTATCTAACATTTGACTACAAAAATAGTGTGCACAAATGGTAATTGAAATTGACAGGGCATTTCTCACAAAGAATGTAGGCCTAATGTCTATGTTCCACACAGTGCTCGCTTTAATTGTTTTCTGTTCTCAACTGTACAAGTTCCTTTGATTTATTCCAATCTGGCACGCACTGTTTAATGAACATTCTCTTGGAATGTGACGACTGTAATGCCACTATGACATGTCAGCTTTTACTCCAAGACATGGCATAAAATTTCCACTACCCGAACCCCCCCCCCCCCCGGGTAGCGCTGGCCAGTGACGCTAGGCTATTGGCACGCAAGCCGGATATTCCATTATAGATAACTGACATCTGGTCCAGTGGATTCGGTTCTTACTTCAAGAGCTCAACTTTTTAAACATGTCTGGCTCACTTGGTATTTAAAATAGGAATGTGAAGATTTCATCCATTTTTCTTGTTGAAAATATTTTCTTCTAATACTGCCATTATATAGACTTATAGACCAATGTAATATGTAAGGCTCCACAGTCACATGAAAAAGTGTTCGAGATGAACCATAGTCGCTCTGCGACTGAAGGAGGCTAACAATTTGTGTGTATCCCTTAATGGATGTTCCTACGAGGGCCGGCTTAAGACATAGGCAAACAAGAAAGCCGTCTAGGACCTCGCAAAAGGACTAAAAAAAAGTAGGCCTATTTAGAGAAAAATTGCGAAACAGGGATCAAAGCTCTATGGCTCTATGTCTAGCAGTCTAGCTCTAAGTCTCTTTCAA
>JADKLZ010000687.1:35848393-35859405 GCA_021533235.1 Biomphalaria straminea | reverse complement strand
TGTCTGTTAAGCTATTGCTTTAAAAGAAATCAAACACATTTTTAACATTTTAAAATATAGTCATTTTGTCTCTCTAACCTTGCTAATGCTTTTTTTTTCCCACCACAATCGTTCACAAATACTCGTATTAAAGGTCTTTTGCAAGTCAATGGATTTTTTTTTCTAAAGAATTATAGTGTATTTGCGCTCTAGAAAACTTTCTCTTTGACTATTAAATACATAAATAATTCGAGTTTTAAATATGGTTCTAATTTTTCGCATTATAAAATAAGTAAAGCCAATGCGTTAAAAAAATGATTAATGGAGCTAAAAATAGATTACTTGTTGTGTGTTGTTGCCCGTTTGACCTATTTACTTTGAGAAATAATATATAGATAGTTAACTTGAAAAATAGCTTAACCCCTTGGAAATATCATGTTGGATCCTATGTATGTTTGTATGTTTGTGTGTGTGAGAGAGAGAGAGAGAGAGAGTAGAATGGGGACGTGGAAGGTTCCACTGTTTGTGTTAAATGCACTTGAGATACAGCTTCATTAAAATTAATGCGAAATAAAAGAAATCTCCCTTTTAAGAGTTGGTCATGATAATTTTAGACCCATCGATTGACACTTAGCGTTTTTAACTGCTGCGCCCTCTAGCTCCAAAATCAGGGAATGAAGCGGGAGGGGTTCAAACCCCGGTCGACAGTAGGCCTATCAACTATTCCTAGCGCGCATAACACAAGAGCCAGCTCAGTACTGCTGTTACTCAGGCGTATTGAGACGGTCTATTCAGAATCAGGTGTCCAGACATGACCACCAACTGACCATTGGTCATCAGATGACAAAAGAGACACAGTTGAAATCTGTCCTGCACAGAGATGGAATTAACTGGGTCATCAAAGCTAATTATAGTTATTAGTGCCGCGGTCGGCCATTCTTTCTCAGACCGTGAAGCCAGGGTATTTGTAATAGCTAAAGAATGGGACGCCTTGTAAAGATCGCAATGAGAAGCCGTTTCTGTAATCTATTTTCTTGGCTATTCTAAAGGCTACTAGACCAATATTTTTTTTTTATTTTAAAGTCATTTTGTCTACAGTGTTGGCAACTAGACCATTTATTTCTTTATATAGGGCCTACAGGTAATCGGATCCATTTATTGTTTTTACGGTTTTACAATTTATGTCTTGTGTATGGGGTCAGTGGGTCTTCCCTTCTTGTAGTTGTCGATAAACACGATTCTAGATACAATAAGTGAAATAAAACAATGGGGAGATAACAATAGATATTGAAGAACATGTCGTGCCTTGGAAAGACTGAAAGTTCTCTCCCCTGCTTGTTTGAACTGCAGGAAGCGAGATCTGGTTTGAAATAGTCATTAAAGCTGAGAGACCTCTGTGGCCATTTCAAATTAACATCCCGCTGTTCCACGGGTTAGCCATCAATGAAACGTGACAGCAGTCGTTTTGACATTCCCCCCCCCCCAAAAAAAAAAAAAATCTTTTAAAATGTACTCAATAACCAAAGTTTAAAATAATTTCATTTGACCTTTAAAAAAAGATATTTCTAATAGCATAGAAATGACAGGTAAATTACCTATCCTATCCTATCCTATCTTATCCTATCCTATCCTATCCTATCTTTATCTTATTTATAAACTAGGGGCATGGTAGCTGGGGGCAAAGCGCCCGTCCTCCGAACCAAATCGAGGGGTTTCGGGGTCCACATAATTCAAGACAATTGGTCGTTGCTGGCCACATGACGTCATCGTTAACCGGGGGCCACAGACACGGATGACCTATACATCCTCTGCCCCATCACAATGTCAAAATCTTATAAATTATTGACAATCCATACAAACAAATCAAACAACTACATCATAAGCGCATCCATGCGATAAACTATGGTATAAGACCCAGAGTGACCTATATATTTTGCCTAATAAGACGTGGATGAAACGGTTCCACGTCGTGGTCTCTCGAGGTCACTATTTCCAAACAACATTTTAAGGCCCAGTCTGACTCTCCCTTTCAGATGGCCTTGACCCAGAATAAAGGAAATAGAAAGCTAGTGAGTTGTAAAAAAAAGTTGGTCATCGATTGACATCCCGGAACTTGTTTGTACCCTCTCTCTCTCTCTCTCTCTCTCTCTCTCTCTCTCTCTCTCTCTCTCATATCTGAGTTATCTACACTTGACTCATTAGTAGCAATGTGACTGGGTATCTCTTTGGTCAAGGAATTCGTGGACCTTCGTGACGCTGACATTCTGAGCTCATTAAGAGAACGATTTAACAATTATCTCATATCTGTTGCTGCCAATAAGACCAGTGCACGCAACATACACCCACATACACTATGAGTGTACACACATATCTAACCGGAAAGTTAATTCAATGAGGCTACGGATTCTTTTCTTTTTTTTAAATCAATTTTTTTTTTAACTAGGGAAAGGGTTGGAGTAATTTTAAACGGCGAGTGAACGTCACATATAGACATACCCATTTTATTGGAACACAAGATAAGTCTATATCTGACAAGACAAGATATGTCTACATCTCGATGTGTCAACACGAGTCTACAAATCAACACGTTAACACAGATAAGTCTATATCTCAATGTATCAGCACAGATAAGTCTCTAGTTCAATGTATCAGCACAGATAAGTCTCTAGCTCAATGTATCAGCGCAGATAAGTCTCTATCTCAATGTATCAGCGCAGATAAGTCTCTATCTCAATGTATCAGGACAAATAAGTCTCTATCTCAATGTATCAGCACAGATAAGTCTCTATCTCAATGTATCAGCACAGATAAGTCTCTATCCTAATGTATCAGCACAGATAAGTCTCTCAATGTATCAGCACAGATAAGTCTCTATCTCAATGTATCAGCGCAGATGTCTCTATCTCAATGTATCAGCGCAGATAAGTCTCTATCTCAATGTATCAGCGCAGATAAGTCTGCATATAAGCACGCCAATACCAGATAAGTCTACATATCAGCATGTCAGCACAGGATAAGTCTGTATCTCACTATTTCCCTTTAAAATGATGAACATATGTGTACAAATACTTGACAGATGTAACATTTCTACAATGCTTAGGTCTAATCTAAATATAAACGACATACAGAGTAAAATATATACTTGTGGCTATATAATACTTTTATCTTGGTTTTTGAGACTTATAAATGCTATCATTTGAATGACATTATTCAGTGATTAGATTGTGGTGGGGAGAGTGGGGGAATTTGAAATTCCCCCGGGGCTCCACTTGAGGGGGGGGGGCCTCAAATGAGTGTTCGAAAAGTTTTTTTTACATTATATAGGGCAAATGATGTAAAGATCATCTGATTCTGTGGCTTACGGTTAACGAGGGTGTCATGTGGAACTAAAGTCAGGTACTCATTAGAGCTGGGTGGACTCAAGGGCGCCCGAAAATCCCGAAATAAAAATCCCAGTCTTCACCAGGATTCGAACCCGGGACCTCCAGTACGGAAGCCAAGCGCTTTACCGCTCAGCCACCGCGCCCTCTTATATATTAAACATTACCCATATTGCAGGGGCTCCCAAAAAAGTCAAGCCCCGCCCCCCGGGCCCCATTGATGGCAAAGTCCTAGCTTCGCCACTAATATTATGATGTAAATCTAAATATCTCCTTTCTGTTTCTGCTATTACGAAAGATTTCCTAAGCAATTACTTGTTTAGGCAAATATTAGGCTCTGTTTGCCAGCTTGACCTAACTTTCACTTAGTTCATTGATTGACAAAAATGTTGGATTGTAATTACTCTGTTTACAGTTGGCAGTGCAATGAGCTAATCAGCCACCAGCTCGTAGGAACTACTTTAAATTTAGAGTTCACAACAACTTTCTAAAGATTAGAGTTAACTGCCCTTGCGGCTAATGTTAACTGTCACTTAAAGTGTCAAACATAGTGTTGATTTGTGTTTTGGACATTTAATGCTTACATCGCTTTAAAATGTCAATTAATGCAATCTTGCAAGGTCACATACAGATTTTGTCTTTGTCTTTTTTTTTTTTTTTGTGGGCTCGTTTTTTTTTATTTTTTCATTTTTTTTACAGAGCAAGGTGACGGTATTAAAATACGAGGTGACTTGTAACTTCGAAAAATCCTTCCCAAGGCTCCCACCTTGTAAAGTCCGGCACTGCATGTGCATTTAATTTCCATGTTAATTCAGCCAGCGGAATCCATAGATTAAAATGAACACGTCGTTACATGTATCGTTGTAGGGTATCAACTTTGTATAGCAGGCGAAAAGAAAAAGAAAAATCTTACTCTGGAACAAATGTAACCTAACACAATTACACCAAGCTACATTTCACTTTCAACAAACATTCTTATCAGAAAAAGACATTAACCAACCAGTCGATGACCTCTGGAATTTCATAAAAAACAATCTTAAAAACATTATAGAAAATCATATACCCACTAAATACATATTAAATAAAATAAATAAATGCTGGTTTAATAATAGATTAAAGAAGCTTTGTAAACAGAAGGAAAACCTATAAAGAAAATTTAAAGAAACTAAGGCAGAAAGAGTTTATAAAAAGTACATAAAAATTAAACACCTAACCCAAAAAGTAAGCAGACAGCTGCAGAATGAGTACATAAACAATGTAATATTGAAAGATAACAACAAAAACCTATGGTCATACATTAAGTCTTAAGAAAATGGAAACAACCGGAATAGCATCATTAAAAGGAGAAGACAACTAAACGCATAACGAAAATGAAACTAAAGCTAACATCCTAAACAAATACTTTGCATCAGCTTTCTCAGCCCCAGGAGACAAAGACATATCAATTAATTTAAACCAAGTAGACAATATAGGAGTGATAGAAGTACAGGAAAATGGAGTCCAAAAACTATTAGCCAGCATCAAGCCGAATAAAGCGTCGGGACCTGATGGTATTCCAGCTAGATTACTCAAAGAACTAAGCAAAGAACTAGCATCTGTGTTCAAAATACTTTTTCAGGCATCTCTTAACCAGGGCAGAGTACCAAGGGACTGGACAGAAGCTAATGTCACACCTCTATTCAAAAAAGGAGAAAAATCTGACCCAGGAAACTACAGACCAGTATCACTTACCAGCATCACATGTAAAATCCTAGAACACATAATATGTAGCAACATCATAAACCACTTAGATAAACATAATGTCCTTACTCCATACCAACATGGCTTTAGGAAACAGATCATGTGAAACACAACTAATAGGCTAATTGATGACTTTTCAAAAGGTTTAGATAATAGTGAACAAATAGATGCTATTTTACTAGATTTTTCCAAAGCTTTTGACAAAGTTCACCACCATAGTTTGCTTAAAAAATTAAAATATTTTGGTATTGATGGTCCATTGCATCAGTGGATTAAAGATTTTCTGATAGGAAGAGAACAAACTGTAATAATAGATGGTTCTAAATCAACACCAATAACAGTAAACTCAGGTGTACCCCAAGGAACAGTCTTAGGTCCACTACTATTTCTAATTTACATAAACGATTTACCAAATTGCATTAGTTCAGGAACAAAAGTTAGATTATTTGCAGGTGATTGCATAATATATAGGACATTTAAAACAACACAAGATACAGAAATTTTACAAAGAGAATTAGATGAATTACAGAAATGGGAATCAAATTGGAGCATGTCTTTCCACCCAGAAAAATTTCAGTTATTAAGAGTAACAAAAAAACTAAAACAAATTAATTCCACTTATCTTATTCATGGTAAACCAGTAACACAGACTAAAAACGCAAAATACCTAGGTGTTATAATAAATGAAAAACTGTCATGGAATCCCCATATTGATGAAACTATAAAAAAAATCAAACAAAGCATTAGGGTTTATTAAAATAAATTTCTATAAATCAAATAAGAACATAAAACTAAAATGCTATTTAACCTTGGTTAGGCCAATAATAGAATATGCATCCTCTGTTTGGGACCCCTCAACTCAAGAAAACATTAAGAAACTAGAACAGACACAAAATAGAGCAGTGAGATTCATAACAAACGAATATTCACATTTCACTAGAGTAACACCTTTAGTAAAATCACTAAATTTAGAAAGCCTTCAGGATAGAAGACTTAAGAGTAAAGTAGCAATTATACACAAAACACTGAACCATAATCTCCAAATACAAAAACAAAACTTAATAAAATACTCAGAAAGACACAAAGATAAAGGCACATTTCTCGTCCTATATGCTAGGACAAATCTGTACAAATGCTCTTTCTTCCCTAGTGCCATTAGAGCATGGAATGGTTTGCCTGAGCTAGCCAGGAAAGCCAGTGACTTGGCAGAATTTAAGTCACTGGTAAATATGCATGACTGAATGCATGACGCGTAGGACGTAATCATCTTCTTTTTTGAAGTAACGCCTGTATTATATAAGATAAGATAAGAGAGAAGCTGATTGAGATCTTGATCCTACATCAAATTATCTGAAAGATCAATCACCGGAATGGCGACAAACTAAACAAAGATTATGTTACATGTTATTTATTATAAATGTCGACTTAAACCTTAAACGTCATTAAACCTTAAGCGCCAAGTAAATACTTTCCGAAGAGTAATATTGGAAATCAAACAAAACAAAACAGAAAAAAAATGAAGTGATGTTTTTTTTGTTTAATTTGAGTTAGCCAATTCAAATCGGAGATGTGTCATCTAAATAGTTTGAACTGTCGGTGAATGAACTCGTTTTGTGTGGGCGGAGAAAAAGTAATAAGAAGAAAAACATATAGAAAAAAAAAACTTAAAAAAAAATGCAAAAGCTTATAAAGAGTGTTTTTGTATCCATTAGTTTGGATCAGTCATGTAATTAAATTTGTAATAGATCTGGACCAACAACAACAGATCTGTGCAATTAGAAATAGTTTTACCGGTTGTTTTTGTTTAGCGCTATTTCGTGGCTTTAAGCTATCTCAATAAGGTATCACTTATCTGGAACAGTTGTGGAAAGGCGGGGGGGGGGGAGACTGAATTCGAACTCACGAGTCACGCATTCTTAAGCCGACATGCTAACCACTCTGATGGTGAGGTGCTTCTAAATACAGAAGATTGTTTATATTGTTTGTTTCCAACTTAATATAAAGCGGCGAGATATAAAGTGGACTAATTCAGCCTATACCAAGCACAAGCACAATTTCTTTCCCTTGTTCAAAATATCAAACAAAATAATGAATTACCAATAGTTAATTAACTAATTGGTAATTTTTTTTTATTAATTTTTGTTTTATCAGGTAAAAGACATAGATTGGGGATTTTCTCTTTGTTTCCAGTGTAATCTACTCTTTGTGAATGAACTTTGCCAACCAAAAAAGTCTCTGCAAAAAAAATAAAACAACAAAGGCTATCCGTTCCATTAAAACTACGTGAAGTATCTCAAAGTGGGATGACCGTTGTCCATGAAGGCTAGAAGCGAACGTTACAAAAACTCGTCTGTTCCTTATTAGTTATTAGTTCAGACTATTAGCGCTACTCGCTAACGAGGGAAGGCGAAAAGGATCAAGATGTCTGTGTCTAGTCATTCAATGAACTTCTCTTTATGGTGTGTCTGTTCTTTTTTTTTTTGTGTCTGTTCTTTTTTTTTGTACCTGTTCTTTTTGTGTCTGTTCTCTTTTGTGTCTGTTCCCTTTTGGTTGTCTGTTCTTTTTTTTTGTGCGTGTTCTCTTTTGGTGTCTGTTCTCTTTTGTGTCTGTTCTTTTTTTGTGCCTGTTCTCTTTTGTGTCTGTTCTCTTTTGGTGTCTGTTCTCTTTTGTGTCTGTTCTTTTTTTGTGTCTGTTCTCTTTTGTTACTGTTCTTTTTTGTGTCTGTTGTTTTTATCGCAAAGAAAAAGAGTCCTTATAATCACAGCAAATACCCAGCAAGGATCAATAAAGCTGTATTGGTATTAGTCCTAGTCTCAGTCTTAGTATTCGGCCTATCATTATAAGTCTTTGTTTTCTACGTTGACACCACTTTTACGTTCTTTAAGTTATACAATATGGCGGCGTAAGAATATGAAAAGACGAGGATCGAGAAAGATTTAACTAAATAAATAAACAATGTCAAGGACACAATATTGACAGACGACTGTAGCCCGCCAAATAATCAAAATTACTTTTTTGATACCTACGAATAGCTTAAAATTTGATACAAATTTGATTTTATGGTGCTCCCAACATCTCAACATTAAACTAAACATGCACAATGTGACTAATTATTACCGCTAATTAATTAACGAATGGGTTAGTTTTATTGACCAATTCATGTTTTGTTAGGTACAACAGGTATTTTTGTCAAGTTTTAAACACTATCTACTGTTGGAGTTTGAAGACACGGCGTGTATGGGGTTTGTTTGTAAATGACGTCACGCAAAAAAATGCCCTATTTTGACCCCCCTCCTCCGTTTTCACAAAGTGTCCTTAATTCTCAGACCCCCCCCCCCAATTGCGTCACGTCACAAAATAAAAAGAAAATTATTTCAAATTATTTATTTCTCATCAATTTTTTCCCAAAGAGGTTTCATGTGCTCAGCGATAGTATACAAGGGAAGATTTTCTTCTTCTGCTTGAGGAGCTGACTCGAAAATTAAATTGTCTTTAATGAGATCTTCATCTATCAATTCCACACTCTCCTCACCTGCGTTTCCCAAAACTACAAGGACTTCGTTTCTTTTTTTTTAATAATTCTTTTGGCTTTCTGTGCTCGTGATTTTTGGATGGTGGGATTAACTTTTTTTGTTATTATTTTTCGAAGATTTTTGAAGATTAAAAGAAATATTTTATTTGTTGTTTTTTTTTTTCCTTCTGAATTTTGTGACGTCACAAAATCGCCCCCTCAGCCCTTTTCCTCGTTGTCGCAAAGTGTCATATTTTCTCAAACCCCCCTCCCCCTCTCTGTGTGCAGGCATCTACAGACGACCCTATGTAAATTTTCCAGAAAGAGTGAAATTTGTAACACTTAGTTAGCTTTCATAAATATATCATACTAATGTCTCGTATCAAATGCATTGATAAACAATAATAAAGCTTACAAAATAAAATTAAGATAGAATCAACATTTTATTAAAGTTTCAATTAGTCTAAGGGAAATTGAACTCTCCATCGGAACTAATTATGAGCTCGTTGGCTCAAACCTTCAAATTATCTCCCTCAAAAATGTTATCTCTACTGTTTTTAATTTCCCTGCTAACCTCCCCTTTCTTCATGACCACAAGCCCTTTGATTTAATTGCGGTCATTAGGCCTGCCATTATAGCAATCGAAAGACTGATTTTAAAATACGTCTATTTTAAGCCCTAGAGATTAGAAAGTGAACACATGGAAAAAAAAATAATGAAAGCGCCCCAAAATATTTCCTCCCCCTTTTCTTGTAAACGGTTTAAAGATTAAGACGTAGTCTGTTGCTATCGTCCACACGGAGAACGAATTCCACCAACGCGTTTCCATGGTGACAATAAATTTAGCGTGAGAGCTACGGGATAATTATATTTTTTTTTTTTCAAAATCAATTCAACTCGCCATCATTGAAGCGTTGAGTTCGCGTTCTTCCAGACGACAAGGGACTCGCAAGACGCGCGAATCATCTCGTGCCATCTCGCGAGAACTCTTTTTTTTTTTTTTGCTTTGTTTGTTTGTTTTGTTTCGGAGAATTTACAACCTCAAGGTAGGCTAAAATGTCGAACACTGCAAAACCAAACGTCTTTCTTTGATCCAGGTGTGCTATTAACGATTCTTAAACACGCGTAAGGTACGTATGGCAAAAATAAAATAAGGTCACTAAATGAGAAGAAAACCTGGAATATGGTGAGTACTTCTTTTTAAACGCTCTGTAATCATTTGAATTTAATTAGAATCATTTTATTTCCAAGATTTGGGCATAGAATAGAAGATTCTTTACTATTGTTATTGATGCATGGAGCGGGCTGCCTGAATCAGCCAGGAAATCCAATAACTAGTTTATACACTATTAGTAGTATTAGTTTAACACGCGTAGGACGTAATTATCCTTATGTCTTTAATTTATAAAATAAGATTATCCGAATAAAAGATAAGTGTGTCTGTTAGAGTATTTTTTCGTCAATGAAAAGACTTAATATTTATGTAAATATTAGTTTCAGTCTGCCATATATATATATATATATATATATATATATATATATATATATATATACATATACACACCATCATGGTGATGTGGCATCTTTTAAACTGGATGTTTCGATATTTTATTTCTACTTTGAATAAACTTATACTCAGTAAGAGAAGATATGCATAAATAAACGCAGATCTACATCATATAAAACAATATAGTCTTCTTGTTTCACAACAAATCACTTGATATGATCAATTGAAACTGGATATGATAACTTGAAATGTTCATAAAATTGATCCAAATATTGAAATAGTTACATTTTTGGTCTATCTGGTGTACAGAGAAGGCCGGAACAATCATTAATTGGGCAGTGTAGAACGGGGCACTGCCCTGTTGGTGCCTACTTTGCCCGGTAGGGCCAGATTTTGATGCCCGTTGCCGACACTGTGGAGAGTAGGTGGAGACAGTGGCGCATCTATTGGAGGAGTGTCCGCAGCTCCGAGAGTTGCGGGATAGTTTGTCTGAAGAGTCAATTGACCTGTATGGGAGCTTAAAGGCACTACGCCTAACAGTTTCTTGCCAAGGCTCTACTGGAGGACTAATCCTTTTAGCCTTGCCACCAACTGGAGTTCATCTCAGGTGTACAGAAATACGGACGTTTTTTGTATTTAATCAAGTATACATTTTTGTCCAACGGTCCAACAGACTAGGGGATAGTCGAAGGTGAACTTCCACACAACGACAACGTATTGGACACTACACAAAATTTGTCGACCGTATTTCTCTATTCCTTTTGTCTTAGTTAGAACCTTTTTCAATGGCGGGCCTGTTCATTCTTTTATGTTGTCTTCCCATCGCTTCCTCTGTCTGCCTCTTCTTCTTTTTCCTGTTACTCTTCCCTGAAAGAAGGTTTTTGCGCCCCCCCCC
>JADKLZ010000687.1:35815982-35832770 GCA_021533235.1 Biomphalaria straminea | reverse complement strand
TTTTTGAGCATCTAAAGCAGCATTGATTGAAAGTTGCAAACTGTGAGCACACCAAAGTACACACCAAATCCGAGCTTGAATTATCCACAAAAAAGCATTACTTTTTTGGAAAATATTCGAACATTCGAAAATTTAAAAATATTTTCGAATCGAATTCGAATATTCTTTTTATATTCGAATTCGAATCGAATATCGAATATTCGCAGGTCCCTAACTTTTAGTTTTCTAAACGCAAACCGTTTAATTTATAAAATTAATTATGCAAGCGATTTTTTAATAACAAAACACCAATTCTAAAACAATTACGTAAATGTAAGGGAGGAAATGTTACTATAAGAAATGCTCTAGACATGTAGATGTCACGCACATTTTTAAAAATGAACTTTTAGCAGCGGCTTTCGTGTACTATCGTAAAGACCGGAAATGACATGATTCTAAACTAATTTCTTAAATTTGTAAAAAAAATCAGATTTTTTAAAATAAAATTGTATAATGCCCCCATTAAAATGAAACTAACATATTTTTGTGCGTTTTGTCTGTTGGTTGGTCTGTCCGTCACGGTTAGAAAAAAAAACACTAAAGGCTTTTGAAAATATGATTTAACCTTTACTGTTCTTTCAGAAATATTGCGATAGTTTAAGGATGGGAGCATACAGGAATTGAGCCAGGGACTTAGAATGAACATCCGAAACATCTTGCGAATAGGCGGATCTGACAGGGATCCGACTCCGACGGGGGCCGCCTCTGAGTTTGTGTATCACACAAACTCTCTTTGTAATCTTGTTTTTTTTTTAATATAGGAATAAGTGCCGGTACTCAGTGATGGATTGCCTAACTTTCAACTAGATCTACTAATAAATTAATTAGTTAAAATAATGAAAAGTAATAATTTTTACCCACAAAAAAAAAAAGAAAAGAAAAAGCAATGCATGAGTATTACTATTATTAGATATCATTCAACATTTATTATACAACATGCATAGGAAGCAGTCAAATACAATAGACGCCCGTAGGCTCGTACGATACTTTAAATATATTAACCTCCTACATCTGAAAAGCACGTGACAAGAGACATGTCTGATAGTGCGATATGCTAAATGCATTGACATAGATCTAAATAAATAGAGTAAGACTGGCCAATAAAAGAGTTTTATTTTATGAAACGAAAATTTGTGAATTGCAATTGTGTGTACTTTATTTTATGTCTATAAATTTTGTTTAATCTCTAAGACTGAAGATCATGTAATTTTTTAATTTTTTAATTATTCGGAAATCCAAATTTAATAGGATCTACATGCATGTTTTCAAGTTACATGAAGTTACTTCCTTTTTCCAGTCTATATTTATTTATGTCTATGGCTAAATGTAAATTTAATTGCAGGCCAACGCCAGCCGCAGAGCCCAATTTGATGCAATCACTAAAATCGGCCTAAGGCTGACACGGGCACATATTCTCAGAAATTTATTGAATATATGTAAGATTAAAGGACACTATTTGTTTTGTTTTATGAGTTTCGACGTTCCTGGAAAATTTAAGATGATTGCGTCTTAAGCTGTCTCTAGGAGTCACTGTGGCTGAGCAGTAGGCTATAGCGCTTGGCTTCCGAATCGGGGGCTCCCAGGTTTGAATCTTGGTGACTTCAAATGTCAGGATTTCTATTCGTCCAGCTCTAATGGGTACCTATATAGCTCCTCCTTCGTGTTCGAAGATGAGCACATTTCTCAATTCCTATGGACTCGAAGATGGCTGTAAAGTCCAATCTTCGCTTTGAAAAGCCGGCCGCATATGTGGCATGGGTGAGTTTTGTCAGTTGCAGGTGGGTCTGCTTTTTCTCTCTGCTTTCTGTTGGTTCGGCTAATGGGTACCTAACACTGTGCTGGCCACACGACACCCCCGTTTGCCGTGGGTCGTAGAAACAATTGACCTTTACATCATTGCAAGTTCCGAAACGGGAACTTTAGTTACCTGCATATGTAAGTAGAATATAGGATACGGCAATCACGAAATTATATGATCGATCGGTGGAATGGAAAAAAACAGAGCTGCTGGATGTCCACTCTTGAGATAAACTGCAGGGACATGAATTAACTCTTTCTCTCCAAACTGACGACACCATCGTTAATATGACCTACTTAAATTAATTTAATGTTTAATTTTAAAAACTTTATTTATGTTGTATAAGTAGAGCATGCATTTTCCTTCGATTCTATACCAAAATAAAACATTTTCTGATAACAAACGACAAAGTTATTAATTGAAGCTTAATCATAACAGGGTAGTAAAATACAAATGAGCAAATGAAGAATTCGGTCAAAACTTGGAAGAATAATTACGGAGAGTAAGAGTTAAGCACTTACAAATTGACACCAACAGTTGGAAGAAGCAAGAAAAAGGCTATTTAAAAAAAAAAAACTCGCAGCTTCTGGTGAGGCACATTCCTTGTTCCATATGTTAGGACAAATTTGTACAAATGTTCCTTCCTTAGTGCTATTAGGGCAAGGAGTGGGTTGCCTGAGCTAGCCAGGAACACCAATGACTTGGCAGAATTAAAGTCATTGGTTAATATGCATGATTAAATGCATGACGCTTACCGTAGGACGTAATCATCTTTTTTGTAGTATCGTCCAGTGGCGGACTGGATATCAAAATCGGCCAAGGCATCACCATATAAACCGTCTCACAAACGAATTGCATGATTTATCATGAACGTAGCCAGGTTTTGTTCGGGGGGGGGGTTTTTTTCTGCCCCCCCCCCCCCCCTGCAATGTAATTAATCTTAGCAATAAATTCTGACCTTTCATTCGGACGTTTTTTTTTTAGCCTAGAATAGGTTCTTCTTTTAATTAGTGGAAAGACAGTACACACCACCAAGGACAAAGAGTCTGGGGGAGCGCTGTGAGGTCCTTTATATTCTTGGTGAATTTCAAAAGAAAATTAATTGAAAGAAAACAAAAAAAAAACATGAAAACTTGGTTGGGCCTCCCGTGTCTTGCTGCTGTCACTTTTTTATTAAGTTGACTGCATTGAATTTTTTTTTTTTCTTTGGTCGCGACCAGACCGGCCCATTTGGTACCGGCCCACGGGCATTTGCCCGTTTGCCCATATAGCCAGTCCGCCCCTGGTATCGTCTGTATTATATAAGATAAGAATAATAAGATGCATCAAGTCTGCAACTTGAAACAAGAATCTTCTTACATTTTTTATATTATTCACGTAGGGGGCTAAAGCCTACGCTACATTATCAACACTTTATAGGCTACAGGCCTATAGGCCTATGTTTATGTAGTCGTTGACATAACCAGGGATTAAAATGTTACTGTCGTATACAGGCTGAGACAATCTTACGAGCACGAATAAAACCAGTTGGAGGTGGTTGGAGAAGTGGGAACAGCCCTGATAGAAGTGAATAGATCGAAGGAATAATAGCATTAGAGAAATAAATATCAATTTAAAGAACAAAAAACACTACACCTTTCATTGTTAGGTCGGGGACTTATCTTATAAATTGTCTATGACCTCTGTCAGTCGCGAAGCGACCATGGATCATCTCATGGAAATGAGATGAATGCCTGGGCATACGCTGTGGTCGGAACGATGTCACCCACACATCAGTTCCCCCTCTCCACGCAGCTGATGTATCCAAAGGAACGGCAGTGACGATACAGTTAGGGGTCAGCGGCGTCGCAGGTTCTGCCAGAGTGTAGCACTGCAATGGGTGCTGCAAACTGCCTTAGGGTCGCCAGCTCCTGATTTTTCCTCAGGGTTGACTCCCGAAGCCTTTCCCTTGATTGGGTATAGCTGCAAGGCAGCAGAGGTTTGAATTCAGTTTTCTTTCTCCTAGGTGGGTAGCCAGCCATGGCTAACGAGACCAAATACTATATTCTTTCTCCACAACCACTTGCAAACTCGTCCAGACAAGTAATGGGATCGTAGCGTATTGAGAAAGCTAAACAGCATGAAATTGCGCTAAACAAAACGGTGGAAATATTTCAAATCGCCGGATTTACTGTTAGTCTGGAGCTATTACAAATTCAAGTACATGCACATGACTGATCCAAACTAATGTACACATCTAGGCCTACTTTTCATAAAAGTTTTCTTTTTTTTAAGGTTTTTTTTTTTTTTTTTTTTTTGTTTTTGGGCCCTGTTTGCGCGGGGGGCGGCATTCGATAACAAGGCCTTGCGTTTCCGCTTTCGAAATCGTAATTATTTTCCAACATGCTAATTAACTATTCGTATTTAAATAATCGTCCCATATGCTAGGACACATTTGTACAAAAGCTCCTTCTACCCTAGCCAGGAAAACCAGTGACTTGGCAGAATTTAAGTCATTGGTTAATATGCATGACTGAATGTAGGACGAAATCATCTTCTTTTTTTGAAGTAACGTCTGTATTGTATAAGATAAGATAGAATCAAGGTCTAAATCCGATGTGCATTTTTTCCCCCCTTTCCAATACGGTTTTAGCCCTAAACTATTTTATGGTGTCTTATGAAACGACAACGTCATTTCCCCAATGTCACCTGTACACTAGGTGTCGCTTCAGCCAATAGTTGTTTACCTGTGCTGTGGACTAGTATGTCACTTTAGTGACCTAAATTTAGCTTTAAAAAAAAAAAACCTGTCAAGTAAATTCCTGTTTTATTTTGGTGTAATTTGTTGAATTCTAGATGTAGGTCTACATAAGAAATACAGTGAGTACTAAAATTTAATAGATCTAGTTAAATATTTCAAAAGGTCTGGCAGTGTTGCCAAAATGGTCACAGGAGAGCTGAGGACTTCTATACCGCTTGTCACTCCGACACTCGTCTTAAATCTCGTCTTGAATGTATCCATTCTAATAAAATTGTCCACTTCCTGATGTGATTATTTCCTGATTTTTTTTTTAAAATAAAGAAAGTAAGAAAGTTTATTATAATTCATCTTCACAGCAATCTGTCAATGTAGATATATTGAGGATCAATTCTAGAACACTTTCTTTTATTATTATAAAATAAAAAAAAAAAAAAACTATTTAAATTGAACAGAGACTGAACTATAGAATACTAAGAATTAGATCTAATATAGAAGAGAAAATCATAACAGCTTTTAGATCAAAATAGATCTTAATGTCAATAGATATCTATCATATATATGCAATTATAAAATGCTGTAATAAGTATAATTGTAGGCATAATATTGTTGATACTATAAAATAAAAAAAACATAAAGCAACATTTCTCATAAACATTGTATATTGCATCTGGTCACTATATTGGTGACTATATCAAGATTTTCACAATATACTAACAATGTCAAGGACATTGAATTGAACATTACTGTTGCCAAGTAAATAAAAAAGAATTAATCTAAATAGTTTTAATGCGAGGCAATTTATATTTGTATCAAATCCCCTATATTACTGCTATTAGTAGTTTATTTTGTTTTCAAATAAGTTTTAATTTATAAAGTAAAAATATGATTCCTCTTCATTGAAATTATTTTGTGCTACACATATGCACAAATGTATTGGATACACCGAAAAAAGCTAGCTATTTATAGTTTTTTTCCGCCACATATGAAAATCTATAATAGGTGCCTAGGAGTTTTTCCAATTTCTTCATTTTAATAGAATGTTTTCAGTAATGTATGTATGGTGTTTCATATTACAGCATCATGAAGAAGAAAATAAAATTTTTAGCTAAGAGAAAAACATGTTACACATTTTGTTCTACCCTTAGAAATGTGATGGTGAGGCATGGTGGCTGAGCGATAAATGACTTGGCTTCTGTACAAAGGTTTTAATCCTGATGAAGACTGGGATTTAATAATTTTGGAATCTCAAATGGGTACCTAACATTAGTAGGGGAAAAGTAAATACCGTTGGTCATGGTGCTGGCCACATGACACCCTTGTTAACTGTAGGCCACAGAAACAGATTACTTTTACATCTTTTGTCCTAAAGACCACATGGTCTGAAAGGGAAACTTTTTTTTTTTTTACAAATGTGATACCAGAATTTTTCATTCGTTTTAAAGATTGGCAATAACGGATTTTGTGACATCTTATTTGCTTATATATCTTCTTCTTCATTATCATTTTACTTGTCTGTGGGTTCGTGTCAGTAATCCCATATCTGAAATAAACAGTGCTGTGGTTTCCAGATCAGCAGTTTTCCATATAGTTTTTTTTTAATTGGAGATTTTGGGGGGCAGAGTCTTGTTTTGGGCTTCTTGATATATAGTTTATATATAACTATTCTTGATATATAGTTTATATATAACTGGCAATACATGCCTATGAAGTTTATAGGCTTTTCAAGTTATCTGTAAAATAATCTAGATGTGGCTTATATTTTTTTTTTTTCACATTTTACATGCTAGTTGCCTTTTTTTATCATGAAAAAAAAACAAGCAAAACATAAAAAAATACTTTAAAAAAAAAACAAAGAAATATTTAGTGAATTTGTAAATTAGTTTGGATCAGTCAGAGAACAAACTGTAATAATAAATGGCTCTAAATCAACACCAATAACAGTAAACTCAGGCGTACCTCAAGGAACAGTCTTAGGATCACTACTATTTTTAATTTACATAAACGATTTACCAAATTGCATTAGTTCAGGAACAAAAGTCAGATTATTCGCAGACGATTGCATAATATACAGAACAATAAAAACAACACAAGATACAGAAATTTTACAAAGAGAATTAGATGAATTATAAAAATGGGAATCAAATTGGAGCATGTCTTTCCACCCAGAAAAATGTCAGTTATTAAGAGTAACAAAAAAACTAAAACAAATTAATTCCACTTATTTTATTCATGGTAAACCAGTAACACAGACAAAAATACCTAGGTGTTATAATAAATGAAAAACTGTCATGGAATCCCCATATTGATGAAACTATCAAAAAATCAAACAAAGCATTAGGGTTTATTAAAAGAAATTTCTATAAATCAAATAAGAACATAAAACTAAAATGTTATTTAATCTTGGTTAGGCCTATAATAGAATATAGAGCAGTGAGATTCATAACAAATCAATATTCACATTTGACTAGAGTAACACCTTTGGTAAAATCACTAAATTTAGAAAGCCTTCAGGACAGAAGACTCAAAAGTAAAGTAGCAATTATACATAAAACAATTAACAATAATCTTCAAATTCAAAAATAAAATTTAATAAAATACTCAGAAAGACACAAAGAAAAAGGCACATTCCTCGTCCCATATGCTAGGACAAATTTGTACAAAAGCTCCTTCTACCCTAGCGCTATTAGAGCATGGAATGGATTGCCTGAGCTAGCCAGGAAAACCAGTGACTTGGCAGAATTTAAGTCATTGGTTAATATGCATGACTGAATGCATGACGCGTAGGACGTAATCATCTTCTTTTTTGAAGTAACGTCTGTATTGTATAAGATAAGTCATGTAATTTTGTTTTTCAGTGATAAATCTGTGTGATTAGAAATATTTTTACCAATTTTTTTTTGTTTTGCGAAATAGCATGCTTTTAGCTTTCTCATTGCACTATGAAGATATCACTGGATCAGTTGGGAAAGGAGATGGAGTGTGGACAAAGAAGAGGGGTATCTGGTAAAAGTTAGTTTTTTATAAAGTTGGACAACTCAAGCCTCCTCAAAGTAATACACTGACCAGTGTGCCAGAAAAGTGCTTATGATAATAGAAAGTTTTTGTCCTACAAAATGTATAAAGGGGACTTACTCAACTTATACCACAACATCTGTCAAGTCCTATATCTTTCCCTTGTTTAAATATAAAAAAAAAAGAATTACCAATAAAATAGCTTATTAACTAATTGGTTAATTTTTTTAATTGATTCTTGTTTTGTGAGGTACAAAAAAATATTTGTGCAAAAAGCAACATGATCCAAGATTGAGTGTGGTAGAAATAACTTGTACAAAGTCTTACCAGACAGACAGAGTGAGATGATATAAGCTCTGTAAAGGGGATGGGGGAGTCACCTATTAAACAGTTAAATTTGTCACAACTTCCTGTGGTGTATTGCAGCCCAAATATAGAAAAGAAGAAAGGTAAATTCTGTACTTTAAAAAAAATTCTTGTTTTAAAAAAAATATTTTAAAAGTAATAATATAAATAAATGACAAGACAAATTAGAAAAGCATCAGCTAAATTGTCATCTAAATATTTGTGTGTGTCAAGATAGACAATTTATTCGTGCTGTAAAAAAATATGATTAAAACCATCATTGGCATGTAAATATTATTAAAAATCTTTCTGGTTGTGTGGAATGTATTTCCGACTGTCATAAGATGTGTTGCAAGTTCAAAACCTTCTCACCATCATCTTCTGCTGTGTTTTAGGCTAGAATGTAACAATGTCTATTTCTGAGAGAAACTTTGGACCAAAAAATGAGCAAATGAATTATCTAACTTACAATTAATTAAACAACTTTTTATCTGAAGTGACAAAAACATATTTTGGTCAAGCAATTAGTTAGAACATCAGAATACAAAGATTTATTGGTCTGTTGGTTGAAAGTAAACCTTCAAAATAATTGCAGATTATATAAGCATCTTTCATCAACTGTTAAATTGCTTGTTTTTTTTTAAAGTAGGACTTTTCTTTGCTCAATTAGGCAGTATGGGTTTATTTTATTTGTTTGTTTATTTATTTATTAATGACAGTGAAAAATGGTTTAAAGTTTGAGTTGTGAATGACATGTAAGCAATTATTCTTGATCAACAAAGTTAATGTATTATTAAAGATTATAGAAAATCTAAGTATGTGATGTGTAAACATTTCACATACAGTGCAGGAGTGAAACTGGTGTTAATATATATATATATATAGTTTTATACAATGTTTTGTAAGTTATCATCAAACAATGGTTTTGCAATACTTGTGTAATTTCCATAAAGATATATTTTAGTATATGCAGCTCTTTAACACTTTTCTATCTAAATGTATGGGTAGACATAGTTTTTCTGGACAACTAATAAACCCACATGCTGGAACAGATTACTTTCATTTTGGTTTTATATTTGTCCCGTTACTTTTTTAAATTTTACTTTTAAAAAATAATTTACAATATCAGCCTGTTTAAATGTCATAGACTGTGGAGGGGTGGGTGTCTAGGAGGTAAAGTAGTTCAAGGATTCAACTATTTTGTCACGAAGCAAGGAACAGACTGAGACAAGATTCAACAAATAGGTCATGCTTCACTGGTTCTGAAGTCATGTGATGAAAGGGCACATTGTCAATGGTTTCTCCTGCAGTGTATCAACCCAGTGTGTGTGTAGGGATTATAATGTTTATAAATTTTAAACAAAGCAATCTGTAGTAGGACACAAAGAACCATAGAGTTAAGGAATTAGGTTACTGAAAGATCTCATTCTAATCTGGTTTGTTCTCACCTGTCCTGGGACCCTCCCCCCCCCCCCCAGACCCTAGTTTAATGATGATGGGATGTCACAATAATTAATTCTTTTCTTTTTATAACACTGCTCTAGTGCAAAAGCTTTTTTAAAAAAAAATAAATAAATGACCCACACATTAAAACCTATTCCTGGATATAGTTAAACTTAGTTCCTCTTTCTTCACTTTTCCTTTCTTAAAATACACAGTGCTTTATTATGAAAGCCTGTAATCTAAACTTTAGTTTTTAACCAAAAGTAGTTTTACTAACCAATGAGAACTAAAAAAAAAACAAAAAAAAAACTTAATAGATTGTAAATAAAACTCTATTTGTGAATTAGAGATTTTGGTTTCCTTAAAAAACCCAACTAGTTCAATGTAGTTTATTATTCTTATATATTGAAAGAGTTTGACTCATAGATCTTTTATAATATTTTTTTTTATTCTTTTCAGAAATCTTGAGAACAAAAATCTACAAATGAAACAAAGTCTCCACTGATTGTATTTTCCATTTCATCTTGACATATTTCAAAGCTCAACATGAAGTGTCTTCATTGTTCGCAAAAGACTTTTGATTAAAAGAATTTAAGCTTGTTACTAAAAGAAATACCTTCGATATGGAGAAAAAAAGTATACCTATTTGTTTAATTATTTACCTCCTGTGTACTTCAAGGCATTTTGCCGCTGCAGCCAGCTCTTACTCAGGCAAGTTTGGCTTCTTCTTAGGCCTTTAGTTTGAGTTAGTCATAGTTTAACAAGGTGATTTGATTTAGCATTGTTATATGTATGCCACTATAGTCACAATTATTTATTTTAAACAAATTTACAGTTGATCTGTCAGGACCGGGCTGTGATAGTAATGAAGGTTATGCTCTGAAAGACATGAACGATGAGGCTGTAGTGTTTGCCTTACCCCAGTATAATGCTATGGCCACTCGTGACCATTGTGATGTCAAACTAACTACGGATGAAGGGCGTCGAATCCAGTTTCTCATTGACATGATTAAATTTAATGAATGTGGGATTGAGATATTTATATTCGATACTTTGATTGATGCAAATCCATTAGTAAGTGGAGTACTAATCTAAAATAATTTAAGAAACCAAGTTGAAAATCTTTATTTGATTAGTCATTTATAGTTAACATTCACTAACAAAGTTGTAAATATTTGCTGAATCTAAAACATTTTTTTATTTCCAATCCAGTATTACTTGAGATGCTCAGACAATAGCAAGCCTCCAATCTTTGGAAAATCAAAGTTCAACTATCTTAGAATACGAGTTAGGAAAGCAACACCAGAGTCAAGAGTTTATGAATTTAGACTAAAGGCTAAAAATGACTTAGGTACAATCATATAATATAAATGATAATTTTAAAAAGTCATTGCTTCTTTTGAAGTTTTTTTTTTTTTTTTTTTGTATTCTTTAAATGAATGTATAAAACAAAAGATTTTTTTTTATCATATATAGGTCCTACTCTTCAGTTTGAACAAGCCTCAGAGAAATTCTACCAGGAGCCATTGGAACCTGGGGCCATTGCAGGGATTGGTGTTGCCGCAGCTATTATCATCATCGCTCTGATTCTAGTAGCCATCTACCTCTGCATCCGTGGACGTGGTTCTAATCAAGAAAAATATGGGACAAGCAGCACCCATGGAGAATCTAGTGTCTACACTACTGGTAGAGTTGAGCTTCCCACTTCAGTAAATACTCTCATCATCATTATATGCCTTTCTTTGTGCTTGACCTTTCACCTTTCCATAGAGCTTTTGTTGAAATCAGCACTTTTGTATGTTTTGTTCGTGTATATATAAGAAATTTTTTTTATTGTTTTGCATAGTACCTATATACTCTTTTTTTTCTTTTATTGTAATGTTGTTTAGTTTCACTGATTTGTTTGTTCAAATCCTCTTCATTGTTTCGTTTACATATGCATGTATTTTCATATATTGTGACCGATGAAAGTATTGTAGTTATTTATGTTTATTTTGTGTGTTTTCTTAAATATCTTTAAGTTATAATTTTTACATTGCCTTTTCTCAAGACCTATAGTGATGATGTTGTAGTTCATGCATGATTCAAAATAGTGATAATTGCTCTTTTCTTTAAGCGTACAACATTATATAATTAATTTTTTAAAATTTAATTAACGGTAAATAAAACAAAGCATTTTTTACATCTTTATAATGATCTTTTTTTGACCTTAGATAAAGTACAATAGGTTGTCTTTGTGTCATGGTCCGAAGGAATGTTTGGCACCAACTCAGTTTCAGGCCCTGCATTACTATCCAGATTAGATCCAAGTGTCCATAAAGCATCCTGTTTAGAGCTGCCAGATTGGTAGTTTATTCCCATTTACACCTCTGGCTATCTCAACCTTTGAAACCATCTAGAACATTATATGTAATGTGACATAATTTTATTTTGGTTACACTATTACTAGTTTTCTTTTTAATTTTATCAATTTGCATTTTAATTTTTTGTTCTTTGGTCTTTCTTAGGCACCAATGAAGTCTTCTTCGCCCCCGGTTCACAAAGAAACCCGAAAGGAAAATACGGCTCAATGGAAGACATCAGAAGCTCCTCGTCCACGCAAAATAAGGAGAATGGAGCCTACACCAACAATGCCTACACCCCGGGACCCGGCGAGAAAAGGTCTGGGCGATCGGCGTCGATCGGGCGATCGGGAGGTAAGAACGGCATCGCGAACGAGGCCTTCGACCAAGATGACCAGGGAAGAAAGAATACATCATACGAGAATGAAACCTCCAGCGTACGAGGATCTTTAAGGAAATCTAGAAAAGATGTGTATGATACAGGTCCCACCAAACAGCTGAAATCTGCAATGAAAAAACCAAGTGAAAGTGAAATGAATAAAGTTAACACCCAACCCAACGGTATTCTGAAAGCACGAACACATTCCCCCAATAGGTCACAAACTTCGTCCAACGAAGGTTCAGGTGATACAAATATAATGATTCATGGCTATAGTCATCTTGGCAAAGAGCATCCTAATGTTAAACATAAGCCAGTCATTGAGCGCAGAAGATCGCGATCTGGGACTCGTTCTCACAGATCAGGATCTTCTGGGCATGGGTCAGTCAGAGGAAAACGCTCTAGATCAGAAGACAAAAAAACACCTAAAGGTGGTCGTATGTATGACGATGTTTTTATTGATGATAGAAGGCATAGAAGTCGAAGCAGTGGTAGGCGCTCCCAGTCTGCTGGAACTCGAAGCCAGCGAAGTGACTTTACTGACCGCACGAGTGACTCTTTGGACAGTGAATCATCTACGACCTCGTATTCTAGAAAGGTCAGCATGAACCCAGGGGGAAAGCGTGTTCATATTAAAGGCGAGGAGACAGACATCTGAAAAAGAAAAAGTTGGTTAATCTGAATTTGTGTTTAGCTCTTGGACTGTTACAACACATTTTAATCTTGTTTCTTGTACAGTGTATATAATGAGAACTAAGGAGGAATTATATTATTAGTTATAAAACTTTGTTATGCTGCATTAATAATTAATTTTGTTGTGCACAATTATAATCTGATACTTTTTTTATTATTTGATTTGTAATCAATTTAGACCTACTTTGTAACTTAAATTTGTAATATAAATATAGACTAACATTAATATTTTATCATTAACAATGTGTCATGATTTTTTTTCTTGTATTTTGGTGCCTGCTCTTCGGCTCTATAAACTAAACTAATGAAAGTTTTTTAATATAAGTTACATTAAAATGAAACAATCTCAATGTCATGTCTTTGCAAAAAGTCTTAACTACCTTTCAAATTTCTTTCTTACATTTCATAATTTTACTCTTTTTGGGAATTAAATATTTCAGTACGGTTTTTCAACATTTTGAAACATTCATTTTAGTCTTTGGTGGCTGAGTTTTTTTCTTTTGTTACCAATTTGTCCAATGCAAATAAAATTGTAGTACTTAGACCAGATGATAATAATGTGAAAACATCTGACTAGCAATTAAATCTATACAGTGCTCAATATTTTGTAAGAAATTTGTGTAGTCCTGTTACGTATTTCTGTTATTTTCTTAACGATATAATACTCTCCAGTGTGTACTGTTGTCGAACATGTAACTCTTGCCCAAATAGGGATCAGTTGTAAAATAAGAAACTTACTTCTGCTGTACTTCTTCAAATGAATTCTTATGACCTCCCTTTGAGAACTTAAGTTCCTTTTTTTTTTTTTTTGAGACACTAGTTTGTACATTTGTATTTGTTGCATCTTGGATAAATATTGAGGCATTAGGAACAAATGCTGTTGGGAGGGGTTCTTAAATTGTTGAACTTGTGGGAAATAATGAAAGTATGTCATCTTAACTTCTTTGACTACACATTTGACTCACCTACATTCCTGTTCATAGTTTTCTGCAGCATTTTGTCAATGACAAATGTTTAATAATTATTTCGCCAAATTATTTTTTTTGTGGAGAAATGTTTTGCATCTATGAATAAATTAAAAACTGTATATACTAGCCATGTTGTTATTGTATAGTATACAGATTTTGCGTCCCAAATGGCACGAAACAATTCATGAATGCTTTTCATGTATTTATTATTTATAAAAATGAATGTTAAAAAATAAGCATTCAATTCATTCATATCAAAATTAAAAATGTTTAGTTTCTTTGCTTGTTTTAGCATCAGCTTTTTTTTATAGAAACTAGATGCTTGGTTAATAGTTTGTTATATCAAGAACAACTCTCATTCCTAAAAAAAAAAACATATCAGTGGAGTAAGAAGTCCATTTACATGATGTGGTTAAATTCATCTCAATCTGCGATGTTCTCAAGTTCATTTGCAATCCATAAAATGTCATAATATTTTCATAGACCTTTCACTTGTCATGCTCAACACTGTCATAGAATTTGTTTTTTTCTTATTCATGTGATTTGTTTTCCATTTCTGTTTCAGTTTGGTCTGTAAATATGATCTTTTATACTCTCTTCAGTTAGCAATTTATTTATTGAAAAGTGTACCATTCATTCAAAGAGTGTGAGTAATGTATAGCCTGAGCTTGACAATTATTTTATCATATTTTGAATCATCTCTTTGATCACTAAATATATTAAACATATCATAATTTTTGTATATAAATATATCATTTTTTTGAATTTTTAAAAAGAATAATATCTATTGCTGTTTTTTTTTTCCTGTATTATGTTTGTTTTTTTTGTTTTATACTTTTGTTTATTATTATTATTGTGTGTGTGTTGTTTTTTTTTGTTGTGTAAAACATTTTTGGACAGATTTCATATTTCATATTGCTCACACATATTTTTCTAATTCTGCCTAAACGCTATCAGTAACTTTTATTTAAAGAAAATTTTGAATGTATTCCTTGGCCTGTAAGCTATTATCATAGACTCAAAACATTTTGTTGGACATTTGAAATAAGTGATAAGGCAGCTGATTGAGTACTGGTTGATAACATTTACTGCAATTTGAGGACACTCTTTTAAATACATTGACACTGAATAGGTCATTGACATAATGTGAAAGGAATGGATTGTATGCTGGCATACTGCTTTGCTTGATAAAACAAAAAAAAATTTTTTAAGAACTTATGAAATAGATCTAGTTTTTTGAGTTTGGTCATATTTACAAAGAAATTTTTAAGGGTTTCATTATTCATTCAAATGTAGAGAAAAATTCATCCATATAAACTTTTTAAAGCATGTTGGCTATCAAATGTTCAACATTTCTGCTCAGTAAAAAAAAGCTTATGTTACAACATTGTGTAAAACTCAATGAAACACAGTAATTAAATTATTTTAATTTATTCATTTAGTGTAATTTTGAAAGTGTTGACATTTTGTGCATAGTTTGATAGAGCCCTTCAACTATACTCTCTGTCATAATAGATCTGATGAAATAAAAATTAACTTCTGTGAAGACCACTAAGGTGAAACTAGCAAAACAATTATTTTTTTAGTATACATTTTTAGATTGTGGGTGTGTGTGGTTTCCCTTTGATTCTATAAGTACTTTTCTAATGATAGATATGAGTCAGTTATGATATTATACTTTCTTTAGCACCTTGTGGCCTTCAAACTTTGCACTTATGTGGGATTATAATGCTATGTAAACGTATGGATGTGAGGTCATGGAATTGCATTTATGTTAGACTTGTGTGTTGTAAAATAGGTGTGTATGTGAGCTCATGGAATTGTTTCTCCTTGTCTGGCTTCTTGAAAATACCTCAGTCAATCAGATGAAATGTTGCTTTTGAGTAAATCAGGAGCTAAGTTGAATACATCTATAGCTTAAACAGCAAGAATAATTAAAGTATTAATACACTTGGGTTGTTATTGGATAAAAGACTTGTTCATCGTATTTGGCAGCACTTTGTGTCTCCACTGAGATGGTCACTAGCAACTTTGTTTCAGCATCCATTAAAAGTCATCTAGCAACTTTGTTTCAGCATCCATTAAAAGTCATCGTTTCAAAGTTTCCTCTCTCTTTACGTTGAACTTCTTACTATATTCATTACAAGTAGATATCCCATTCAATCAGCATTGGAGCCAGATTGTTTTGATTGTTTTAGTGTGAAGGAGAGGAAGACTTTTTGTTTGTGCTTGTTTCAGAAATTGTCTCCTCCTCTGAGACATTTGTGTTGAGCCAGATCAATCTCTATAATCTCTGGTCTTGGTTGAGCTCTGCATTAAACTGGTTTGTGTGTAATTAGAGTGACTCTTGGTATCTGGATCTCTTTTCCAGTTGACTCTATCTATACAAATATTATATCTTGTACATACTTTTTTTTTGGTTACTTGATTTTGTATTATCAAAACTGCTTTCTCGAATATAAACAAAAATTATGCAAATGTACAATAGAAATAAAAGCAATGAATGATGTTGTTTTTGAAATACACAATTTGTTTCCTTGATCATTTGAAATGAAAGTTTGTCTACATTGAATCTTGAACTTCATCTTTTTTTTTTTATTAAAGCCTAAATTATAAAATAAAGTGAAATTAATTCATCCTAATCAAGTTTTTAACATGGTAATAAGTTTAGTTGCCTTATAGGCCTACTAATTGAATATTTAGCTAATGAATTTCGAGAAGGGGATATTGCTAATTACTATTTTTTATTCGAATGAAATATAGTGCTTAATATTATTTATGCAAAAACAAAGAATATAGACCCTATTTATTTATATTCTGAGGATTACATCAGGAAGCGAAAATACAAAAAAGCAAGAGAATAGGCCCTATTATTGTACTGTACGATTAGATTAGTCAAACTATAATGAAATCACCGGAAGGTATATAGACTAGTCTATATTAACTTAAGGCCGCACACTGTAATGGGAATTGTCGCACTCCTAATTCTTAATAGGCTACAAGCATATTATAGACACACAATATATATA
>JADKLZ010000687.1:35792333-35804050 GCA_021533235.1 Biomphalaria straminea | reverse complement strand
TATATATATATATATATATATATATATATATATATATATATATATACTAGATATGTTTTTTTTACCCGGCCTTGCACGGGTTGTTTTTTTTTGTTCTGCTTTCGTTTTGTTGTATCTATTCTGTTTTAGTTGTAAAAATCTGTGTGCCTAAATCTTGTATACCCTATTGGTATAGGTTAACTTGACATCTCCTAATATCACTGCTATTATCTGAGGAACATTCATGCCAAGTTTCATAAAGACTGGCCATACGGTTTTGATCTCTATGAAGGACATAAACACATACATACATGATACATAGGTCTACATACATACATAGGTCTAAATACATACACACATATAACATACATACATACATATATCATAAATATAACATACATACATAAATATAACATAGATACATACATACATACATGATACATACATACAAACATAAATACATATAACATACATACAGACACACATACATACATAAATACATGCACACATAGATACTGATTTACATACACCTTACATTCTATATATCTTCTAAAGTTCGATGAGTCAATGCAATGTAATTGTGATGTGTTTAGCCTTCTTCTAAATGACCTCTGATGTGAATGACTCTCACTAGAAACAAAATACATTATAAATGCTCAGAAAGTCGATAAATATATATTCTAAATGTGCCTTGTCCTCATTTGTCTACTGTCGTACACTTTCAGCAGGGGCGGCCCTAGCAGTGCGCGGGGCCCTGGGCGAGCGTCATGTGCGGGGCCCCTAGCGGTAAAGGTATACTATATATATGTGGCAAAATATGTAGGTCACAGCTGGGACTGCACAGCCATGGGAAACACTGTATTCCTCACTAATCTTCGGACTCGAAGACAAGCCTATTATTATATATATATATATATATATATATATTAGGGACCTGCGAATCAGGAATTTTTTTTCGAATCGAATATCGAATCGAATATCAGAAAATATTCGAATTTCGAATCGAATTCGAATCGAATATTCTTGAAAAAACTTGACAACCAACAAGTGTAAAATAAAACTTCAAATTCAAAATTTTTATTATATTATATTTATTTAATACTGAAACACAAAAAGTTAGCAATAATTAAATTGCAAAGCAGGCCTTTTAAAAAAGTAGATCTTTATTTATTTTGGCCCAAATCAAAGTTTCAGCATTATTTTCCGAGAGGTTGTGACGATGGTCAGTAATAATTTGTCCTCCAACTGAATTAACTCTTTCTGAAGAACAATATGTTGCCTGAATTGCAAGCAAATTCCTAGCTGCTCTGGCCAAAAGTGGAAAAATATTAATACTTTCTTTCCAAAACTGAAGAGGATCACTGTTTCGATCTACAACTGCTTGCTTTGAATACAAACTGACTTCATTCTTAATTTGTTCAGAAATGGTGGACATTTTGTTGATTCTGGTATCTCCTTGAGCACCATGCACTTTCTTGAACATTGAATCCATAAGGCTTCCTCCATCCCTGTCTTGAACAAGACTTTCATGTGGCAATTCATCAGAATTTTTGCCAATTTTGCTTCCGTCAGAGTTAGCCAATATTGTCTCTACAAATAAGACAGCTTTTTTAGTGTCAGCTTCTGAAAATAAGTAGTGTTTAAATCTTGGATCAATGAATGTGGCTGCCAGGAGATGATCCATTGTCAAATCAAATCTTGCTCCAAGTTGTTTCAATAGCTCATCTCGAAATTGTTGGAGACCTGTTGGTGATTTGGACACTAACTCTTCCTTCAATGTAAAAATGCAAGGATAGATCAAACTTATGCTGACATTGGAATCAGCACTCAAAACTGTTGTTGCTTCTGCTGTTGGTCTTAGAATCGGAAGAGTAGCTTTCAGAGTATCTTGTAAAGTTTGTGTTAATGGTTTTGGTGGATTTCTTGCACATTTCTTTTCAACAGCACATTCTACAAGTGCAAGAGAGACAGGAACAGAGTTTTGGTCAATCCATTCCAGCAAATAATATGTACTATTGAATCTAGTAATAACATCTAAAGGAGGCTTTGATTCCTTCATTCCTTGATCAGTTTGATATTTGGACAACATAGTTTGACCAACAGTTGAATGAAAAAAAGCCAGCAATCCTGTGAACATGACTGATTAGGTTCTGAATGATTTTTTGAGCATCTAAAGCAGCATTGATTGAAAGTTGCACACCAAAACCGAGCTTGAATTATCCACAAAAAAAGCATTACTTTTTTTGAAAATATTCGAACATTCGAAAATTTAAAATAATTTCGAATCGAATTCGAATATTCTTTAAATATTCGAAATTCGAATCGAATATCGAATATTCGCAGGTCCCTAATATATATATATATATATATATATATATATATATATATATCGTACCACATCTCGCTAACGGGCTCATACGTCTCTTACGCGTATTAATAGCAATACAGTATGTCCGCCTCAAAGCTGTGGGCCTTATTTTTGTAACAAAACATAGAAAATTACGTGAGTACTTATCTTATTTAATACAGACGTTACTTCAAAAAGATGATTACGTCCTACGCGGCATGCATTCAGTCATGCATATTAACCAATGACTTGAATTTCGCCATGAATAAGATAAGTGGAATTAATTTGTTTTAGTTTTTATTTATTTTTTTTTGTTACTCTAAATACGTGACATTTTTCTGGGTGAAAAGACATGCTCTAATCTGATTCCTATTTTTGTAATTCATCTAATTCTCTTAGTAAAATTTCTGTATCTTATGTTGTTTTTATGTCCTATATAGGCCCTATTATGCAATCGTCTGCGAATAATCTAGTAAATCGTTTGTGTATTTTAATTGTTCTGCATTAACAGATGCAAATAAAAAAGAAAACACTCAGGCACTACTAATATTATGTCTCCTCTTTCACTCTGCCGATTGAAGCCAATACGATGTTCTATAAGAATAACGTGTGCTATAGGAGTTACAGTGGTCCATTCACTTTCGCAGAACCGACTTTTGCGGAAGGGCTGCATTACGGGTTTTCAAAAAAACATAAAAACAAGATTACAAAGACAGTTTGTGTGGAAACACAAACTCAAAATCGGTCCACGAAGTGTATCACCCAGGCAGGTAAATAGGCAGGTTTCAATATTTTCAGAAAGAACATCAGAATGAAATTCTATTAAAGACAATGGACAGAGTAGAATGGAGAAAGAAGATTGACAGATCTTGTGTGGTGCTTCAGCGGTCCAGCAGACCAAAGGATAGGTGAAAGTGAATGTGAAGTTCGACGTCCACTTCTCCTACCAGATTATGAGACGCGATAATATTAAAAACTAATCATCCATTGTTGTTTTAAATTATGTCCAACTTATAATCATACTAAATAGATTTTTTCTCTTTAAAAAAGTAAACATTTTTTTTACGTGTAAATGTAGTAGTAAGTATAACAGAACTTAAAAAAAAACAACATCTGTTTAAAAAAGGGTAAATAGTCATCTCCTACATTAAAGAGCTTCCCTTGTTTGTTACTATTAAAAGTGAATAGTTGTAAAAGTGATGCATTTTTCTGAAAGAAAATGCTTGCCTAAGTGATTTTAAAAATTTGATTTTTCGTTTTCAGAAAACTAAAAAGTAGCCGCTACATCAGAACTTTGAATGGTCTAAAATATTATGATGTCGGCTTTGCACTATCTTTTCTAGTTTACGAGATCTAAACGGGATGGACGGACAGACATTCCACACAAAACTAATAGCGTCTTTTCCCCTTTCTGGGACCACTAAAAATACTCCTGCATTGCTCTAAAGGCACCAAGGAAGAAGGAGCATTCTTACAAATTTGTCTTATCATAGAAGTAAGCTTTTGCTGTACACGTCATCGCCAAACTTCCTGGAAGCTGATACTGTTTATATCCGAAAATATTATACATTTATGAAATTAAACAGCCAACTGCGAAAATCTGACCTTCGCGTGCGGTCTTAGGACGTATCACCAGCAACAGTCGAGGATACATTGTATAATTCTTTAGTTATTTTAAGTGCTTTAAAAATAAATAGGTGCCGATACTCAGTGATGGATTACCTAATTTTTAACTACAGATAAATTATTAATAAACGCTAAAATACAAGAACATTAATAATTTTCCCCCACATTGAAAAAAGAGAAGTAGGCCTACGCCGTACCCGTTTGACGGCTGTCTTTACCGAAACTGAACGGTACCGGTATTTTGAATACAAGAAAAATTAAGTGGAGAGCTTAAATGGCAATTGGTATAAGAAATATACTACGAAACTATTGAGTAACAAGTCCTTGTTTATGATCAGTCATTAAGTTTTCGACCTTGGTGACAATAAAATCTCCCAGCGCGGGGCCCCCCTCAGGCGCGGGGCCTGGGGCGGTTGCCCCACTTGCCACCCCCTAAGGCCGCTACTGCTTTCAGATACGCCTCTGCAAGATACACTGTGTAATATTTTGGACCTTTAAACATAAATGTCCCCACTTCTTCTAGATACAGTTCTACAATGTTAAATTTGGTGTGATTGTAATTTTTTTTTTTTTTTTTACAATACTGCCCCTGTACAGCGCAACATCCAATCTTTTTTGTTGTTGTTGTGGTGGTGGCCCAGGCAGGGGGGTTAGGTGTTGGGGAGAGGCTTCTGTGATGCCTTTACCAAAGCAAAAATGTGTGCTCATTTTGAGAATTGAAACTAGCCCCCCCCCCCCCTTTTATAAAAACTTACTTCCCCTAAAGTTGTTCATTTAAAAAAAAGTGGTGTAATTTTATGTAAAAACTGCTTGCATAGGTACCTGACATTACTTAAGGAAAAGTAAAGGCGGTTGGGTGTTGTGCTGACCACATGACACCCTAGTTAAACATGGGCCACAGAAACAGATGACTTTTACATCATCTACCCTATAGACAACAAGGTCTGGAAGGGGAACTTTACTTATACACCCGTCTATCAATCAATAATAAAACTATTCAATGTTCCCTATTAATCCACAAACAGTTCTCTACCATGATAGTGTTGAATCTCTGATATGTTGACTGCGTTGATGACATTAATGTTTAATGAAGGAAGAAAATAGAATAGGAAAAATAAAGAAATTGGTTTCAGCATTTTATTACAAATGTAAATATCTTTCGAGTAATGTTTTGATATTGCTGAATGAGCATTGGTTATAGAAAAGAAAAACAAACAAACAACAACATTAATAGATACAATCAATATCAAAGGCCATAATGTTGAAATTCCATCACCCTAAAACAAAGTATAACAAATAACACTTTAGAAACAATTTTGAAACCTAATTGAGCAAAAAAACGGTTGAATGCTTGCCAATATTGGAGATTTTCGCGATTAACTAACGTCAAAGACGCTCAATTGTACTTCACTATTGCCAACTAAGAAACAAAAGAATTGAGTTAATTTTAACGAAATCTCAATTCATGACAGTTGATCTATATATCAAACGATTTTCCTTATCGCTAGCTAGTTACCTTCACATATAAAATTAGTTTGAAAACAGAACAGCTTTGACAATTGGATTTGGCAGTGCTCAAAAGTTCACAGAATTACCATACACCTTATACAATATGGGGGCTCGGTGGTCGAATGGTTAAGTGCTTGGCTTCCGAACCTGAGGTCCTGGGTTCAAAACCCGGTGAAGACTGGGATTTTGAATTTCGGAATTTTTAGGGCAAAGAAACAGATTACCTTAACACCATCTGCCCCATACGTTACAAGGTCTGAAGGGGACACTTTACTTTTAGTTTTATAAGTTTTATAACTTATCAATAGTTTGTGGTTGCACTTTCTTTATTTTTCTACAACGTATTTCCCAAAAAGTAAGATATTTATATAGTTATTACCGCCATGCATAAAAATCTCAATATGCCCTCTTTGAATTGCTCAAATATTTCTAGATAATAAATACCTCAGTTTTATATAATAAAAAAATTGATATGGGGCAATAGGAATGTTGTGGAGCACCATAATTATTTTGTCTTCGCCACATGCTATTGTAAATTATTATAAATAAATACTTTGTCATGTTCGAGTGTCGTTTGAGGCATTGAACTTGTCAACTCCGGCTCTGTTACGATCCGGCACTGCTAGAATCTCGTCACTGTCTTGCGTCCTTTGGAGAAATTGATAAAAACTTTCAGCCTCTCCGGCTATGACGTCTACTTCCTGCATTGGCTTCCTCAACTCACGACTTCGGTTCCGCTCAGCATGTTTATGTCTTTGCGGGTCAAAACAACTGCTGCCTCGCCTGTTGGACTTACTGCTGCATGGGTAGGCGAAGTAGCAACAGCAGCAGCGCCAGGCTGATGTTAAGAGCTGCGTGAGTTCTTCTCGAATCTGCCGGTTCATGCAGCCGTAGAGCACCGGGTTGACCGCGTAGCTGGAGTAACTCAACCAGCTGACGATCAACTCCAACACCTCGGAGGCCTCCTGGCCGAAGCTGAGCTCGTGAAGGAGGCAGGCAAAGTACGGGCCCCATTGCACTAGATATGATACAATGATGACCATGAGAGTCTTAAAAGCTTTTATGTGGCCCGACTTGACGCGGTTAGTGTTCGGAAAGACTGGAGATGGTATCGACGCTTCAGTCTGCTCGCTGTTTGTAATATAAATCGTTTCAGATATCGGATGTGCTGTTGTCCTGGGCTGCGTATCCGATATTGCCTTTCTCGATATCTCCGAAAGAGGGCGCGCATCTTCGTCGATAAAATGTACAGACGGTGTTAGTTCTTGGTTGCAATTAGCATGGACGCACTGAACATCGTTGAGTCTTTCGTTGTTGTTGAAAGTAAATACAGAATGTGCCGACATTGCGTCGGTAAAGTCTGCAGTGCGAATGCCGGAATCTTCAACCGACAGCCTTCGGGAAAAGTCGTTCGCATCAAAAGGCATCGAGTCGTGCGACACTTCAGTGATCTTGAGCCGTGGCGGGATGACGTCATGGGATACTGTGTTTAGTTTTGTCACAAACTTGCCGGAAACGGTGAAGAGCGCGTCTTCTTGTTGGCTGGAGATCACGTGAGATCTTATGGGAGAAAGGCTTATTCCGTTTGCGTTTGGTGTGATGACAGTGGCGGCTTTCTTGGCCACCCTGAAGATGCCGGCGTACATGCTGAGCAGAACAATGGACGGAAGGAGAAACGATATCAAGAATACCAAAAGTATAAACGCTGTTCCTGATGGGCTACCTCCTTGCCAGTTGTAGGAGCAAGATCTTCTAGATGGACGAAACCTGCGGATAAGAACATCATAGATCACATCATAGGCCTACATCCCATCATACATTACATCAGTTTTTACTTGTACAACGAAAAATTAACAAAATATTCAAAGACAGTAAAGACATCGGTGAAAAAAAAAGAAGGATGTTTATGGAGATTGCGTGAACCGAATTGGTAGCTCCCATTGATAATGTCTCAGATTCCCAGTTCTGGAATTATTGCTATACAGACAGTGCTACCTCACCCTGAAAGAGGGGAAAGTAAAGTTCCTTTTTCAGACCTTGTGGTCTATAAGGCTGATGATGTAAAGGTCATCTGATTCTGTGGCCTACGGTTAAGAGGGTGTCATGTGGCCAGCACAACGACCAACCGCCTTTACTTTTCCCTAACTAATGTCATGTACCCATTAGAGCTGGGTCTTCGCCGGGATTCGAACCGGGGACCCCAGGTTCAGAAGCCAAGCGCTTTACCGCTCAGCCACCGTTCCTCACTCAAAGAGGAGAAACATGAAACCGAAATTACAACTTACACCAATATGTATACTAAATTTAACTAAATAATTAACACAATCAATTCCCTATTGTATTTTCAAATAAAATAGTAACTATAGTAACCTAACGATGAAGAACATTCGATCTATAGGGCAGAAGATGTAAAGATCGTCTGTTTCTGTGGCACGGTTAACGATGGTGTCATGTGGCCAGCACAACGACCAGCCACCTTAACTTTTACCCAACTAATGTGAGGTAGCCATTAGAGCTTGGAGGGCGAAGAGGCGCCCTAAAGATCCAGAATAAAAACCCCAGTCTTCATCAGGATTCGAACCCAAAATAAAGAGAATGCAATAAGTCAATCTGGTGATCTAACCTAAGACCTTCGCGAAATTTCAGTTTTAAATAAATTATATCATTGTTTTTACTTGCAGTTTTGAGTATTGAAATTGTGACGTAAAACTTTTCAACTCTGTATAAAGTCTGAGCTTATAGTAGGAATTCAAAAAGAAACAAAAAAAATGAGCTTAGGCCTAAATGACAAGAAGGCTACTTAATGTGAAATTTCCCTAGCATTTAGATCATTTTCATGTCTATCTATGGCCACCGTCAGTCGCGAAGCGACTATGGATCATCTCATGGAAATGAGATGAATGCCAAAAAGGGTAAAGGTCACCAAAAAAAAAAAAAAACTACATATGACCTCCATTTGGTTAAATCCGGCCCTGACTATAACATCTCGTGGTGAACATAGAGGCTGACAATTTAAAGTTCCCCCTTTCAGACAATGTCGTCTATAGGGCAGATGATGACAATTTAGTCGTTTTTACATGTTTTCTCTAAAAAAAAATGCCAACTCTCGAGTTTGATCGAAACTTCTGCCCCACGATGTAATTGCGTTACACTTTAAACGTTTAGGCCATATCTATTTTTCTTAGTATTGAAACTTCTTGTCGTTTGTCTTGTCAATTCCTTTACCTGTACGTATTAATGCCGAGCAGAGGGAGGGCGGCCACCACCAAACTGACGCCCCAAACTGCGCTCACCGCCAGAAGGTACAAACACGGTGTGGCGTGGCCTGCGTGGTGCATGGGGAAGGCGATGGTGTAATATCGCTCTATGGAGATGGCGCACAGGGAGAGGACAGAGGTCACCATGACACAGGTGCTAAAGAAGCCGTTCACGTCACAGGTCTGAGAATGAAAAAATAAAAATCAAGATATTTAATGTTATGAAGTTGGTGTTTCAAATCTTAATAATAAAAAAAAAAACTGTAACAAAGATTATAAATATATCCTCGTTATTAGAAATTTCATCGCATCGATTAAATATATTGCATAATAATAACTTGAGTATAGTTGATATATGTGCCTTGTTCTTTTTTCCTTTTGTCTGTCTGATAAAAGAAATTTATGTTTTTTTCTCCCACTTCCGATTCTCAGATCAAGTTGAAATTTTCATACTCTATGACAATACACATAAATAAAATAAACAGTTAGTTAATCAATTCATCTCTTCTCTGCCTGTGGTCCCTTCTGTGACATAGGCCAACAACCAGCTTTCTCCAGGCATCTCGGTTCTTGGCGAGTCTCTCAATCTGTCCCCATGTCTTGCCCATTTGCTTGGCATCTGTTTCCAAATCGCGGCACCATGTATTCCTGGGCCGTCCGCTCTTCCCCTTTCCTTGGGGGTTCCAGATTAGGGCTTGCCTTGTTATGTTGGATACAGGCGTGCGCAGGGTGTGACCTATCCATCTCCATGCTTCTCTGAAGGATATCTACTTCAATGTGCTGCTGGTTAGCGGTATTTAATTTTAAAAGTTTAAAAAGTTAAACCTTGCCTTATAGAGATATGGCAGTAATTTTGCGGTTCTTTCCTTTTTTTAGATAAGTTTGAATAATTTTTGTTTATTTTTTATTTAAAGTTATTTTTAAATACTAGTCGACCGGCGGCATAGCATACGCCGCTATTTTCCAGGGCAGGCCTTAGGCACTGCAACATATGCGACCGCAGTGGGTCCCGCACTTTCATTGGACCCGTGCTAAATGTTTAGGTGTATAAATTATTAAATCAAGTTACATGAAGTTAATTCCTTTTTCCAGTCTATATTTATTTATGTCTATGCTATTGTGTGAATGAAAATAGTGCGGATTTGGATACACCATTTCCATTCACACCATGCTGCGCCATGGGATCTTCCTATTTACTTGTTATAAGTAAATTCATGAATAAAAAATACTATGAATGGAGCTAAAAATGGCTAATTGACCTTAATTTACGCGATATTAAGAATAGTCGACCGGCGGCATAGCATACGACGCTATTTTGCAGGGTAGGCCTTAGGCGCTGCAACATATGCGACCACATGGGTCCCGCTTTTTCTTTGGACCCACCTTTTTTAGGTGTATAAATTATTAAATTGAACCATGTTATAACATATAACAGATTTCCCGCGGCCTCTTGATTTACCAGGAGCCCCTTGAAAATCTCCTGAAATGTTATTAAATGATATGCCGCCGGTCGAAAAAGTCCTGCTTTTTAAAGTAAAAAAAAAATATGCTATGCTTTTTTGTGAATGAAAATAGTGCGGATTTGGATATATTTTTTCCCATTCACACCATTTACTTGTTATAAGTAATGCGAATGCGTGAATTCATCAATAAAAAATTCTATGAATGGAGCTAAATGTAATTAATTGACCTTAATTTAAGAGATATTAAGAATAGAGTTGCACTCATGTAACAATGCTTTAGAAAAACCAATTTGAATGCTAATTTGATTAAAATATGAAATGAATGGACTATAATTAGTATGTTCATGTGCTAAAGCATAAAACTATATTTGCGAAGATGGCTGCCTGGTCGAGCGGTTTGCACGCTGGACTGTCGCTTCGATTTATCGATGGTCCCAGGTTCAAACCCTGCCCGCTCCCATCCCCCGTCGTCTTGCGGGAGGTTTGGACTAGGAAGTAACTATCTTCAACCCTGAAGGAACATCCGAAACATGTAAAACATTTTACAAAACAAACATTTTACGAAGAGAAGTTCTATAATCTTAGAGTTGAAATCGAGTTTTAGATCTAGATCTAGATCTGATCTAGGAATAGAGAGATGAGTTACCTTTCGTAATCATGTCTAATGAACGAATGTGCGTAATTAGCGTACTTTCTAAAGTGAAACCTGAGAGTATACTCTTATCTGTATATTTTTGTTCTAGTTTCAATAGTCTAACGACACAGTAATCTGGAAATACTTTTAATATTGTGACAATAATCTGAGAAGAAGAGAATTTTATAAACACCACTTTCATTCACAAAATAGTGCGGATTGGGATGCACCAATTTCCATTCACACCGCGTGCTGCGCCATGGGATCTTTCCTATTAGTTATTGCTCGTTTGACCTTGTCTTTTGAGGATTATATATATAGATATTTTTCTTATTTCTTAAGTGTATCTCCATTCCTTTAATTCAATTTGAAATACTCATACCCTATATAAGGCAATGAGTTTTATACCTTAGAAAAGTACAAATTAGATTTTTGAAAAATGAGATTTATTTGTTACTGTTAAGGTCTTCTTCTCATGATTTACAAAATATGTCGAAACGAAATAAGTAGAAAATCTAATAAGATAATTATCTTCTTCTATAATGCCTTTCTTTGTTCCGTTTCTTGACCTCTACTTTTAGTTCAAGTTTAATTCCATTAGCCCCGCCACCGTCATCGTCATTATCATCATCGCTTGTAAATTTGTCTAGTAGAATAAACTCAATTAGTGTCATCAAGGGGAAACAAAAAGTTATTTTCGTCTTTCCATTAGTATAGTCAATCTTTTGACCATTCCATTCGTTTTCTTCTTTCGTTATTATTCTCACGTAAAAATGTTTGAGACCACAGAACCATTATGGATTAATTCATTACTAGTCGACCGGCGGCATAGCATACGCCGCTATTTTCCAGGGAAGGCCTTAGGCACTGCAACATATGCGACCACAGTGAATCCCGCACTT
>JADKLZ010000687.1:35758713-35785802 GCA_021533235.1 Biomphalaria straminea | reverse complement strand
CCGTAAAATAAAAACAAAGTTCCCTTGAAGATTTTAGAAAATGGTTCCAGATCTGGATTAAATTTTGTGCCAAATTATATTCGTCGGACTGGTGTCATATTTCTTTTATCGGAGAGTGCCATACGTAACGATATTATTGAATATTCTTTCGTCGGAGGTCCATATGTAACGAGATGTTCTTTGGTTGATTGATCTCGTTGTGCCGGGGAATCTTCTATCTTGAACACGTGGTTAGTGCCAAGTGACTTGATCCAAGTCTTGTAGACGAATTATTTAAATAAATGTAGATCTAGAATTCACAATAAAAACTTTCTTGTATAAAACAAAATTCAGGAAACTTTATTTAAATAAAACTTGAGTACAACTTATGTACAAATGTAGATCAAACAATAAGAAAAATTATTACAAGGCTTCTTCATTAAAAACTTAGAGATAATAGAATACACAACTGTTCAATTCAACGTTCAAGCTTAGACTGTCGATCTCGCGCAAATCTCTTTCTCTCCCTTTGGCGGGTGTCACGTGATTTTCTGTCTTTCCTTTTAAAACAACCAATAGAATCAAATCTTTCAGACCTCGTGTGATCGAGCTAAGCTTTTCTTGGAATAACTATAAATAACTTCGTCAGCAAAGAAGATTTACCTTTGACTAACAAATACATAATTTGTTTATGTGACAACAAGTTAATATCTGAATTTCTTCAATATATAAATATCATTTATTGTTTCTGTTGGATGTGTTAGTAAAGAACACATGTATAACATCTATATTCAACCAACCACATCAGCGCATCAACAAAAATGGTGACCAGGCGCTACAAGTAGGTCGTCATCTTAGTTTTTTGCTAAATCTAGTTTAACTTGAACAACAATTTATCACAAAATAAGGGCACGATTGACATCATCTGTAACACATACTACAAGCCGGTCTCCTTCTTCATCGTTCATTCATTAATCCTTTCCATTTCAGTTCTAACTTTTTAAATGATCTGTCACGTTACTAAGGAAATACCTAATTAAACCCAACTTCTACCCTAACCTTTCCATTGTATCATTACATTTTTCTAGTTGTGACACATTTTTCTCTCAAAAGTTTTCAAGCTTTTTCAGTGTCTGGAACTCATTCCCCCTTGTGCTCAAACCCCATGCTTCAATACATTCAAGAACATTAAGACCTTTCAAAACTTATTTAGATTACTTTGCAATTTTCATCTTGTGTCTATGTTTGTGAAGTTATCAAGGTGCCATGAGCATACATTATGTTGGTTAAGAGCACTATGTAAATTATATTATTATATTATTATTATCTTTCCATCAGCATCACATTTCTATAAAGGCAATGAGCTAGTTTGCACCCTATATCTTAAAGTAATACCCATTTACCGTCAGTAGAAGCAATTTTGCTGGCCTTAATATCTAAGGAACATAACCAGTTGCTGGACTTTGAGGTATTTCTTCTTCTTCCTTGTTCTTATATTTTATGTTGGAATGTTCAGATGACTAGACTAATATAAAAGATGAAATGCGCAGTTGTTTCCAAGTCAGGGAGATCTTCCTACATTTTTCTCTCTATTGGGATGTTTTGAAGCCACTGTCCTGTATGGGGTTCATGATAAAGAGAACAGTTATGAAGGACATGGTCTGCACTCTCTGGTGACACTCCACATGGGCAGATTTCACTGGTTCCAATTTTGAGCTTCCTGAACATACGTAGGTGCTTATTATTTAGGAGTATTTTATAGACCATAGGGGCTTATTTTCATTGACACCCCTGGCAATGAGAACCTTTAAGACTTTTGCAGGGTGAAGGAAATAGCCAACTGCAAACTTTAACTTGTGTTTTTTGTATAGTCCAGTGACCCAATCACAGCATAGAACCACTGCACCCAGAATTAAATTTAGCATATAGTTATTAAAAGAGAAAACAATTGTTGGAAACGTACATTAAGAAATCTGAGTCTCTCCATGAAGTCATTAATATAACTGGCCAGTGGTTTCAGGGATGGGTAGGAACGCTTGGCCCACATTGCGGGTTGCTGTCCAATCATTAAGCTGTTAGCCAGGCTTTCTAAGTCTGCAGACATGACAACTAGCCCTTTGACAGCATTCTGGACATTGATAAGACTTGATCGGATAATGGAAAGGAGTCTGAAAAGAGTACATCAATAAAATAAATTTAAAGTATAAAAGTAAGGAGTATGAGATGAAATGGTAAGTTTTTACAAACAAAAACACCAATGAAACAAATTTCAAGTATAAAGGCCTAAGAGATATTAAGACTAAGAGACTGCTTTATTAATTCTTATTGGAAATTTGTTGTGATGACAATCCTCTTTTTTTCAATTAAAACAAACGAATTTCAGAAACGAGAACAGACAACACACAGAGAATTTCTTTGAGTGATTACACACAGACATCTTGATCTTTTTCCCATTCCATAGTCCAGCGTTTCCCAAACTGTTTGTGAGGCCTGAGTGTTCTACAAACTACTAGAATAGTTAACTAGCAAACCACCCATGAAACCTCTCTTAAAAAATAAGCAAAGTGTTCCAGCAAATACTCAGAATGTGCGAGGGTTCCTTTAAGGAAAATGTTTGAGAAGCACTGCCCTAGTCAATTATGGAACAGATGGCAGTTGTCTTCTAGATTTTTTCAACTTTGCTGGGACATTTAAATATCATGGAGTTGTGTGTGTGGTTTTTTATGCTCTTTGTATAAAACTATCCAAGAGGCATAGCAGTTTGGATGGCACGTTGCCTACAAGTTATTGCAGATTTTGTAATGTGTCTTGTAGAAGCAAATAAATGCTTGGCTAACAATAAAGGGGCCTCAAATTTAACTACAGAGTTATGTTGAGCACATAAAGTAGCACTGAAAACTTCTCCCAGATATCTCCTCCTCTCACATGTTCACAAGATTTTGGAACATAATGAATTATACCCAATTAACAAAACAAAAAAAATATCATTAACTACCAGTACTTTATATTTTGCTTCAATTGTGATGAATTGGCAGAGCTTTACTTTACAATAACAACAGTGGGGAAGCCACCGCTGCTTGTGTTGGGGCCTTGATTTCAGAAGAGGATTCTTTGAATGGATGGACACCAGCTCACTGGGATGCATTTTATGGACAGGTAGACTGAAATTTCTTGAGTCTAGTCATTAATTTTCAGTCATGTCTAGTCTCAAACTCAAATGATTCAATTCTTTTGTTGGACAGATTTTTACACCATGGGAAGCCTAATTTATGGTTAAGGTGCCAATACAAATTACACCAGGTTCTTGTGTTTTTTTTATTCAAAAGTCTAAATTGAAGCAAGTCAGCAAATAAAACGTTTAACAAAATGAGATTTTTATAAGAGAAACTGATGCTGTAAATTATAGGCCTAATCTTATTTTAAATGTTCATGGCCATTTCTCTATTTTTTCCTTTTTATGGAAGACCACATGAAGCATGGAAACAGCTTACATTACCTATTAAATCTCTCCATCTCTTGAACCAAGACAGTGTTCATACTTTCTTCATAGACAACTGGGTATTTGTGAATGGCTGCTTCTATGTTGAAATCTTTGGGAAGCTTGTTAACACAAGAAGAGCAACACAATTAGAAAAAAAAGATAAAGAAAATGTATGCACATTAAAATAAAAAGTATTTTTATTTTATTGCTAAGGACTTCAAAAACATTTCTAAACTTTATAAAATGTTGTTTTCTTTCAAAGATCTAATGGGTTGTGGAATGTATACTTCTAAAGAAAGAAAAAATAAATTAAATTTCAATTCATAAAAGATCTGAAGTGCTGAAGTATGAAATTTACTTTTGATAAAATGTCCCCAGCAACAGCAGCCAGTGCGGCATCAGAGCCTTTAGTACCGCCGCCTCCACCACCTTCTGTGAGAATAACAGAGTTGAAGATTGATTTGGTTTCCTGAAGTTCTCTGGAAATATCAATATTCTCATGAAGGCCAAACACTTCAGGGTTCTGGGTGGATGGCAGTTGCTAAAATATAAAACACAAGGGAATACAGTAACTGGGAATATTATTTATAGAGCTCACAGACTACAAAGCACAGATCATAGAAAAACTAGCTATGGTTGTGATAGTATCTGGCTTTTCCAATATCAGATAGATATATAACTATGGATTATGTTGTAGCTTTAAAAACAGTTATTCTTATAAATGATAATGTAAACATAGATATAGTTACAAATGTAGTTAATGTTTTAATCATGAAAAGTTTCAAACATTATTCTATGAATGATTCTTAGAAAAAATATGCCAATTTTATTCTGATCTACTTCCAGTGTCTGAAAAATGACCTCAGAAAAGCTGATAGTAATGAATAATTATGTTAATCTAGTTAGTAGAAAGAAATTTATTAGGAATGTTTCCCAGACTAAGACTTGGGGAAAAAAAGTTCTTGTAGATTATAGTGCAATGAATGTAATGCCAACCCCACCCCCCTTTCCTAAATAAGCTAGATGGGAATGCCATTTGTTTTAAAATTTCACTTTTAGTTTCATTTAATTATTCCAAAATATTCCCAGAGATCATTATCTCCCTTTTGTTAGATATTAAACTAAAATTTAGGAAGACCTGTATGGTATATGGTATACAATTTTAGTCACTTACCTTTATAAATTTAATGCAGTTCTCATAGTCTGTCCTTAGGGGTAGATGATAGTAACCACTTGGGCTAAATTTGTAGTTGGGATCATTCACTAGAGACTCACAGAAGTAGTCTCCTAGGATGGTTAGCAGACACCGTCGATCCCAGTCATCAGTGACCCTGCCTCCGTAGTTGCACTCTCCAGTCATGTAAGTAATGGCATCATAGGGGATTTCATCATATTCATTTATGTACATCTGTTGATGGTTGAACACTCACAATTAGACTTATATACTTACATACAAACTTATAGAAAAGTCATTATTCTTTTCTTATTCTGATCAAGAACCAAAACAAAACAGATTTGTTTATAAGAACCAGTCTTTTCCCTACATCTGCTGACCAAGAAACAAAATTGATTTGTTTATAAGAAAGTCAGAGAACAGAGATTGTCCCTGATGTACCTACATTTTTAATGAACATGTTGAACCAAGAAGGTGATGTTACATGCAAGAGTTAAGGCACTTGAAATCCAAACTAAAGGATATCAAGTTTGTATCTTCCTAACACTGGGATTTTTTTATTTGGGCTATTTAGACATTAAGTCCACTCAAATGAAAACTTGATATTTGTTGAGAAAGTAAATGCAGTTGGTCACTGTGTTGACTAAATGACAGTCATGTAAATATTTACCATAGATTTGGTTTTAGTAGCTAATAATTTACCTGCAGTTGTCGGACAGATATCCTTAAATCAGATTCATTGAAGCCATATGGAATGTTCCAGCCATTGGGTCCAAATTTTCTTCTCTCTTGTACAAGTGCATGGAAAAAACACAGTCCAAACAAAAGCCTAGTAAACAACTGGAGACACAAAGTTAATTTTGGGTCATTTTATGAATGTTAATATTGTACGGTCCTTTGACTGGAAAACTGAAACGATTCAGCATTTTAATGAAAAACAAGAGAAACATTGAACGTCTCCTTATCTATAAGCGACCTGCACTTCCAACTGCTGTGGGGATGATACCTAGTTTAAACCCAGCCTGCTTCCATCCCATGATGTCTTGCACGAGGTTTTGTCTATGAATAACAAATCTTCCATTCTGAACAAACATCCAAAACTTAAAACAAGCAAAATATTGCTATCGACATAATCTCATTTATCAGTAAATTACATTGAGAGTAATAGATAATTGTCTAACACTGTTCCTTGTTGCTTTGTTAAACTTACTGTGTCTTTCTCTGGCTTCTGATGATTGATGCATCCACCGTAAAAATTGTGGTCACTTATTGGGTCATTTAAATAGCTCTGGAGTAGATTCTGCCGCAAGCCTGTCGGAGGTTCGTTGGTCATTTTGACACCATTTTGGAGAACAGAAACAGGAAACTGGGAAGGAAAAATGATGAATGGTTTTCATCTCACAGTTGAAAGGAAAAATTATTAGACTGTGTATTTAATTTTAAAATTTGATTACAGTTATATTAGCAAATCTTTCATGCTTGCAGAATGCTTAGTGCTCTATGGTCTAATCTCTTTTGTGGACCAGTGGGGTATGTTCCTGGACTTTTCAAGCCCCCCTTATTAGGTGACTAAGCCTAAAGTAATTAAAAAAAAGCCTGAATCTAAAATTTAGAAGAATACTTTTTAAAAACAAAGCTTATTTAAGGGGAAAAAAGCTTATTTCTGCCAATAATATTAAATTATAGGGTTTAGCTCCCTTTCTGCTCTTTATAACAAAATTAATTAATTATTACTAAATAATAAACTAATTAGTTAATTTGTTTTATTGATTCCTGTATTGTCATTGACTATGAATAATTCTGAACAATTTCAACTTGATCCAAGAATGGGAAGTGGGAGAACAAACATGTCAACATGTAATATACATTCAAATCTATCAATAAGTAGCATATATTCCCCATATTTTGATATCAAACAAAATAATTAATCACCAGAAATTAATTATCTAAATGGTTAATTTTTGTATTGATTTATGTCTTGTCAGGCTAAATGAATAATTTTGCACAATTTTATCTTGAGCCAAGAAATAGAAATGGGAGAAAAAACATGTTCAAACTTTTTACCAGGGAGACAGACAGATAGAGTGAGTTGATATAAGCTTTATATAAAAACACAGAACTCTAGAACTGTACCTTTGGTGACGGATAGCTTGTAAGCCAAAGTCTAAAGTCAGAAGCTATTGTCTCAGGTGAGAGTTCTTCACAAATTTTCTCTAATGCATTCATCCACGACACAGCTAAATGACAGTTTTGTAAAAGGACCCAATGTCCTTCCTCCGAAGCAGTTTTTATCATTTTAGCTGCGATAGGACCCTAGAATTTACACATACACACACAAAAGTAATTAAAGGGAAAAAATCCAGAAGTAAAATAAGGGAAATTTTTTTTTTTTTCATTGCTACTAAACTTTCTAATCTAATCGTTTGTCTGACATCAAAATCATTACAATGCTAGATGATAATGCCACAGCATTATTATTCAAACTATATTACTTATTATATTTGACCAGTAAACACAAAATATCCATATCTTCTGATATATATCCTAAAAATAATTTACCTGCCCCTGCCCTAGAGAGATGGAATTAAATTTTTTGCCACCAAATCCTTTATCATCTGCATACTTCAGCAATGCCATGGTGGGATCAGCACCAGGGGAGAGAATGAAGATTAAAGGTTCACAAGCGTTGGAGTCCTGATAGCTCTTTGCTAAGTCAAATGGTGGCGGATTCACAAATATTTTACCCATTTTTTCTACCACAAATTCAATGATAGCCTGAGAGATCTAGAGAGAAAAAGAAAGACATGAGTTACTTTGATACATTCTACTTTAAACTAATAGAAAAACTATTATAACATTAATTCATATGAAAATTAAAATTTCAATATGGTTCTAATATAGCTGTAAGCCAATATCTTTGTGTCGCTGAGTAAAGCAATTGATTATCCTTCAAAGCAAAATAGGTCTACCTTTCTATTTAATTAATCAACTAGAACATTAGTTTTCAATTCCTATATTAGATTTCAAGTTCCTTATGGAGAACATTAATTTAAAATTAATCATACACTTTTCTGTCTAAAAGTATTATTAAAATTGATTTCATTACCATTAAAATGTGGATTACCTTATCAGGTCTTATACATCTTTGTATCATCATTTTTTGAAACATTCCAAGTCTAGAGTTCCAAGGTTCTGGCAATGTAAACTTGTGGGGCTCTTTACTGTTGTAGTATTCTGTCCATACTGGGATATTCTGAGTGAAACTTTCACTAAGTGAAGAAAAGAAACATGGAGTTACACTTTATAAATAAACAATATAAAGTCCATGACACTTTCTAGTCCAATTAAAACCTCTTTCCATTATAATATGGGGGCGCAGTGGTCGAATGGTTAAGCACTTGGCTTCCGAACCTGAGGTCCTGGGTTCGAATCCCGGTGAAGACTGGGATTTTGAATTTCGGATTTTTAGGGCGCCCCTGAGTCTACCCAACTCTAATAGGTACCTGACTTTAGTTGGGGAAAGTAAAGGCAGTTGATCGTTGTGCTGGCCACATAACACCCTGCTCGTTAACCGTTGGCCAAATAAACAGATGACCTTAACATCATCTACCCCATAGATCGCAAGGGGTCTGAAAGGGACACTTTACTTTTTTTTTTCCATTATAATGTATAAGGTGTTGCCAACTGAGGTTCTGTCAATGAAAAAAAAACAACTTTGCCTAGCACTCTTGACTCATTTTTTAATATTTAGATAAATTTCACCAAGAAAAGAATTGGTGAATAATGGACAAAACTATTAACATATTGACCATCCATTTGTTTTCATAGATTGTTTAGCATGGATGGCTGCCTGGTCATGCTGTATGTGCTCTTGATTTTCAACTCGATGGTTGTGGATTTAAAACCACAGGCAATAACAACTGTCCTGCAGCAGGATTGGGCCAGCATGAATGATCTTCAATTCTGAAGGAATGTTTGAAACATGTTAACAAACAAATAAACAAACTTGGGTGTTCAGAATAAATTAAAGATCCACCAACCTGAATCCTTTAAAATCCTTGAGTTTACTTAGCCTGCAGATTTCATCCCATCCATTATCCATTAACCATTGTGGAGCTGGATTTGGTATTTTATTTTCTAAGGCCACGCCACCGGTCAGAAAGAAGAGGAAATCAGCATGCTCCAATTCTTCGTGAGATCTAAAGAGAGACAAGACAGAGTAAGAGAGTTTAAGACAAGACAATGCCATAGATCTCAAGACAACTATTTAGAGACAAGACAGCTTCATAGATTTTAACACAACTATTTACATTTCAAGAAAAGACATACTGAATAAATATTCCTTCAACTCCAGCATTCAAATTGAGGAGTTAACTACATCAGTGCTTCAGATTGATTAACGCAATCAAAATTTGAACTGTTGTTTTAAAAAAAAGTTTTTATTCATGTGCATCTCTTTTGATCATTAGCTTGTAGGCACCACACATGATCGATCAACTGTCACTCTCTCCATTCTTTTCTTAACAGTCTTTTGCCAGGATTAGAGTCTCTTTGATTGATAGGTCTGCGTATTGTTTTCCCACTGCTTTAAAGAAGTTCATATCAAAAAACTTAACACAGTAATGGGCATTGCAGAATCACTTAGTAATTTTATTTAAACTGAAGTCACAGTGTTCTACCTGATAATAAAATACTCAAAAATTCAGAAAAAAATAAAGGCACATTCCTCGTTCCATATGCTAGGATGAATAAGTACAAATGCTCCTTCTTCTCTAGTGCTATTAGAGCATGGAATGGGTTGCCTGAGCCAGCCAGGAAAACCAGAGACTTGGCAGAATTTAAGTCAATGGTTAGCATGCAAGACGCATAGGACATAATCAATGACTTTTTTAAAGTAACATCTGTATTATACAAGATAAGTGTAAAAAAAATGATTATGTGAGTATATTAGCATATGATTATGGTATTCCTACCTGAGTATATTAGAACACAATATAAAGGAAAAGACCAATTTATCCTTTTCAAACAATGACCTGCACACATTGCAGTATAAGCTGTAGGTGAAATGGTCAGCCAGGTAGCGAATTCTTTTCTCCAGGTGTTTTGATTTATTACTGTTGGAAAAAAAATTATTACAAAAATTTACATTTAGTTTATTTTCATGATGACCTCATGTTTTTGATTGTCATGTTGACGTTTTTGATTTAACTTTTTTTTGGCCATTGAAGAAATGAGTGATAGATCAAGTTTTTAATTTTTTTTCATAGCAATTCTGACATTACGTATGAGAGCTAGCCAAGTGAATATGACATAGGAAATAAGTCTGTTTCAGATATTCCGATCAAATATTGATATATTTTTATTTCACACCATGTATAGGTGAAAGTAAATGTCCTTGTCCTGTGTAATGATATAGTTTAGTTATACAGGCCTATTGTGGTTAACAGAAATTTACATACATTTGTATAGCTGTTACATATAAAATTTAATGGTTGCTACTTTAAGCAACTAATATTATAGAAAAAAAACTATTTCTAGTCTCTATAATCTTTAATCATAAACTTGTATTTAGATAAAGGAAAGTTTTTACCTTTCTTGAATGGATGTGATAAACAAGTTCACAAACCAAGTCAGTGAGTATTGGTACATGGGGTCTATGTTGGGCAGTTCAGTGATGGAGAAGAATAAGACAGATGAATGGACAGCTATGGGCTTGTACCCTGCTCGAGATATCTCTATCTTTTGTTCAGTCTCTTCTCCAATCTTTCAGGAATACACAAACACAGAATCAAACAGAAGTTTCTATATCAATAACATGCATTTAAAACAGTGATGCCCGACCTAATTCAATCTGCGAGCCATTTTAATTTCCAACATTAGTGTCGTGGGCCACATAATGGAAAAGATACAAAAACGTAATGAAATTGACCTGAAACTATTTTATTTCAAATCGAGGATCTAGTAGCCTACTTACATTGAATTATTGAGATATTTGAATTTTCTCTTTACACTTCAAAAAAATGGCTTAAGTTCTGTTGTTCTTGTTTTAAAAAAACAGCCACACTTTCTTAATAAAAACAAACATGTTGGCTAGCAATAGTATCATGGTCTACAAAAAAGTAAAGATCCATACACTTTTCCAAGTAGATTCTATATTCCTAATTCAAATTTTAAAGGCCTTGGTAGTAATCCATTAGAAAAAGTGAGGGCCCTAGCGTAGGTTTTTGAAAATTTTTATTTTTTGGGGGAACGGGTGATTTTCTATATTTTGTGCAGATGTTTCGGCGGGCTGGATGGAAGCACATCCTGGCCCGCGGGCCATATTTTGGGCATCACTGATTTAAAATGACATATTTTAATATATGAATTACAGGTATAGAAACACGTGTTATGGCTAAAAGTGGTAGTGGACATCAACAAGCCACTACCTATAAAATGCTTCCAATGGCATGAGTCTCAAAAAGCCTCTATCAGTGAGTCTATTGGGTCCAGGAGAACTTTTATCATTGACAGAAGGGATAAAGGCAAGCAACTGGCACCTAAACTATTAAGCTTTGGGCAAGAGGAACTCATTAGCCTTAGGAGAGAGAAAAATTTGAATCAAAATCTTTGCTGCATTGTGAAGAACTTTGAGGATCAACCCTGAAGAAAAATCATGAGCTAGTGACTCTTAAACAACTTGTACACACACTGTTACACCCCACTGATCCAAAAATTGTATAGGCAACAGCTGTTCTTTTGGAAAAGAGAGGGGCGGGAAGAGAGAGAGAAAGAACTGCTATGTGGTCTGACCATAGCTGATGCCCAGGCTTTCATCTTATAAGCATGAGATCATCCATAGTCATTTCACAACTGAAGCTGGCCATATATTGTTAATGACTTATTTTCTACTAAGACATTGTTTTTTTTTTGCTGGTTAACACAGGCAACTTGAACTTTACACCACAGCTTTGTGGACATATTAGCAATGTTTTTATGGCATACTTAGTTTTATTGTCTCTCAAATATTTCTGACTCTTCTAAAGGTTTTTGTTGACATTCAGTTTAACATAAATATACATACTTAGAATCTCATTCTTTTTTTATTCTCAAAATATGCATTTACACATCATAACACTGAAGCAAGAAAATGGATCAAACATAAATTACCTTTTGGAACTATGTATTTGGATAATAACTATTAATCAATCATAAACAAATTGCTTGTTACAAGTCAGAATTAAAAAAAAGAAACTGACACATTATAGATAGTAATGTGCAAGGTGTAGCTAGGAATTTTCCATTGTTTGGGGGCCCGGAGGGGGGCCTGCATTTTCATAATATATAATTTTTGATGTAAAAAACATTCTTTTGGGGCCCTCACTTTAAGCCCGGGGGGATTTTCAAATTCTTCCTCCTCCTCCCCCAACCCTAGCTACGCCACTGGTAATGTGAAAAGTGGACTGCTGAATTTAAAATAAAATCCATTTATATTTGCACCAAATGAAATAAAATAGAAATGTCTACATACTATTTGTTTCTTTGAGATTTCATTTGCCAATATTTTTGATGAATCTAAGATTTGAATGGCTGACTCATCTTCTAGAATATTTCCCTCTGAAGCTGATAGGGTGAACAGTATTTTGTCTTCAATTTCTTTCAGTTGTCTTTTGTTTGCAGCACTAGTTACAATTAAGGTTTGTCTTTCTTCTTCTAATTCTGGCCTAAAGAATTGACAAACACAAAACAAAAGCATCTTGTTAGATATAAATGTGAGTCATTTGCTTGTTTTGGCCAAATCAATTTTTGTTTTAATGTACAGCATTTGAAGGAGTAGTAAAAATGCAAGCCAATGAAATGACAAGGCTTGTTAGAAGTTCTGAGTATCAAAAGCCAATCAACACGTTAAAAAAAATTGCATAAATTTCTTTAAAAGGATCATTTTATAGAATTAGGATTATGTGCACTATTTCATGAGGCTTTGCAGTCCTAGCCACTTTTATTAAAGAATTTGACTAGAGTAACACCTTTAGTAAAATCACTAAATTTAGAAAGCCCTCAGGATAGAAGACTTAAAAGTAAAGTAGCAATTATACATAAAACACTGAACCATAATCTTCATGATACAAAATTTAATAAAATACCCAGAAAGACACAAAGATAAAGGCACATTCCTTCGTTCCCTTTGCTAGGACAAAGTTGTAAGAAAAGCTCCTTCTTCCCTAGTGCTATTAATGGGTTGCCTGAGCCAGACAGGATAACTAATGACTTGGCAGAATTTAGGTCATTGGTTAATATGCATGACTAAATGCATGATGCGTAGGACATAATCATCTTCTTTTTTGAAATAACGTCTGTATCATATAAGATAAATGTATAAAATCGATTCTTAAAGTCATCCAACTAGATTGACATTAGGACCTGGGACTTTCTTTAGTTTTAAGTTAAAGTTTATTTATTCCATTTCTTGCACATTTGTCTCATATGTTTTCAACTTGGTTTAATGTAAACAAAACAAAATGTCTTTGTCCTCTGGTGCTAAGAAAACTGATTTCCATGTATTGACGTAGTTACTGACACAATTCTTACCTTTCCTTGGCAACCACTATTCCCAGCAGTTGATCTTCCAAGCCATTGGGTGTGATCATAAAATTGAGCAGGGAGACTTTGGTGGAGATCTCAGGCAGATAGTGCGGGTTCCTCAACTTGGTGGTGATGTAGAAACGGAAATCTTTGTTGTACTCCAGAGCCTGGTCTCCCATCATAATCATCTCAACACCACCTGTCAATATTAAAACATTTAACATCACCTACTGTAAATTTTAAAACATTTAACAACACACTGGTTTCAATGTTAAAACACACATTGAACAACATTTGCTAATTTAGGGGAGGTCTCCATTGCACACGTTTATAGTGTCTTTGTACTAAGTTGCTAGAATATTAAAAGAATTTCAAGACTATAATATATTAATATACTTTTACCAATTAATTACAAAATTTTAAAATTAAAGTAACAACAAATGCAACTTTTTTGCTTCCATTAGGAAAAATAAGTAAAATAAAATACTGAACAATAAATGTGTGATCATCTTTTCTTTCATAGCTGAAACAGTCAGAAACCAATTTTTGCATCTCTATTCTGACATATAATAATATACAGCCAGTAATAAAAGTCTACTTCCACTTATGTTAGAGAATTTGTTAGGCAATTATAGAGTGCATAGAGAGTTAGATAGTGAAATTCTTCATTTCTCTGTGATTAATTTTATTTCATTTGTATTTCTTTGTACAAGATTTTTAATGTACAACAAATCTGGTATTATCCATAATCACCTTTTACAAATTTTTTGATGTCAGCTTCATTTACAGAATTTTAAGTAAAGTTTTCACTTAATAAAATGACAGTTCAACTAACTTTGTTTGAAGATTTGTTTTAACAAGACTGGTTCTAGAGAGGCCTCCAGTTCTTCGTAAACATTCTCCAAGAGTAATGGGTAGCCGAATGTGATACAGTTCTCAAGTATCCTCATATAGTCTGGGTCTGACAACTTGATGACTGAGATGTTTCTTTCTCTCTCCATGTTTTTGATCCATCTGTTGGCCTGACCCTCTGGATCAATCATCAGTGGCCTGAAGAGAGAAACACAAACAAAAAGTAACAATAATTTATTTAGAGGCTTTTATTGCTATGTAACAATTAAAATAGTCTTTCATTGTCATGAATAAATAATGACTATGTATTGAAGAAGAAAAATTGATTCCATATGACTAATTAAAAATAATTATTATGTCTAAATTTTATTTATATTTAAACAATGTTCCATAGGATAGACACATTTTTTAAAAAGCCTTTAATATCTTGTATGGTCCACAGATTTTTCACAGATGGTATTATATAACACAATAAATGTCTTCAAATCCTATGTATTGTTCACATGTACTGATAATGCATCCTCATATCACATTCTTTGAATAATGTGTTAAATGGTCAATAAAGCTAAGTTAATGATGCTCAACTGTGCCATGTGCAATAGATTGCAACGCAGGTCATCAAACTCAATGATCTGTAGTCTGTACTACTGGCTATATAAAGCCCAAGAACCTGATATTCATTTAATACTATTTATAGCTTCTAATAAGACAGGTTGATACTATGATTCTATTGTGATGCTGCCGTGTATATTGAGCTGTACAGATTACATTAATGAGGTTACATTACCTCATATTCTCTGGGCACCAAACAAGCAGCAAAAGTTTGGAAGAGAAAAAGTGATGTTGAAATTAATGTCTGGGAACTGAAGTCTCTGATGGATGCTGTTCAGTGCAGTATGGGCCATTGTGCCATTGATAGGCCTATCAATTCTTTCAGTCCTTTCCTGTTTTGCCCAACTCTTTCTGCAAACTCACTTATTTTGATCTTGTAAAAACCCATCAGCCACATAGATGCTCTTGATCTTTTTGTGATTTCATTTTCATATTTGTAAATTTTATAACAACCAATGCTAATTATAACAAACCTACCATCTTCTCGAGTTGGCTACAATGACACCATTGTCCACGGAAAAAGAGTCCCTAGGCAGGCCAGCAATATTCCAAGCCTGGATTTTAATGGGTTCACCAAGAGTTTTGTAGAGTGAAAATTCACCAGAGGCTGGTATTTTCTTTGCCTAAAGTAGTGACAAAATGTTCAAGAATAGTCTATAGTATTATGTTATTTGCTGTGAAATAAATATATAAATGAGATCTTATGCTTTGCTTACAAAAATAAAATTCTATCCATTTATCTCAGTCTCTAAATCAAACTGTAAGTTATAATGATGAGCAGTTTTATCACCTTAGCTTATGATCCGTGGATATTGAAAATTTAATGCATTGGTTCATATGTAAATAAGGGAAAGCTCAAAAGAGAAGGTAACAATTAGGATGAAACTACTGTACAAGCTACACAATAATTAGTAGAGTTAAAATCATATGTTGGTTATTATATGCCAATCGAGCTTTAAAAATTAACTCATAAAGAATTGTTTTATTAGAATAATATATAAGATATTTAGTATCATAGTGTACTTTAAATATTTTATAAGCATTTGTTATTAGTTAAAGAGAAAGTTCTGAAAAAAAATATTTCCGTCTCACCAAGCACATCTTCACCCAAGCGGTGGTGATGTCATCTCTAAAAGATGAAGTAAAAGGTCCCAGGTAAGCTATGACACCGGCTGAAATCAAAATGTCACCTATCAGGTTGTCATAGATTTTCTGCAGTTCTTTGGCTGCGTCCGTCCACCTTGTCTTCTCACCGCCCAGTCCCCCAATCAGTTTCTCAGCTCTGATGAGTTTCTTGCCACACAGGTCAACCTAATAGAAAGGTCATTCCAGCAAGAAACTGTTAATCCCATATCTATCAGTAATCTGTTATATTCAAGATTAGGAAAACCTAATGAATGATTAACATGCATGACTAGATTGACACAGGGACATGCCTAGGAAATGTCCGTAGCTTATAAGATAAGAAGATAGAGGGAATGATTCAGAACAATCAAAGCTTATTGTGATTTTTTTTTCAAAAAGACATTTTTATACAAAGAAATGAGATAAAGTTCAATTGCTGAAGATACAAAGTTAACTGCAATAAGTACAGCGGACTTTTGATAGTCACATGTTAACAGGACTGGGAGAGTCAGAATACCAAATATTACCCTGGGAGAGTGTCAGAATACCAAATATTACCCTGGGATAGTGTCAGAATACCAAATATTACCCTGGGAGAGTGTCAGAATACAGAATATTACCCTGGGAGAGTGTCAGAATACCAAATATTACCAAAGGTTAGTTTTGATTCCAAGAATTAAACTGTATATGTCAAGAAAAGTTTAGTTATGATATACTAAGATCTTCTCTTAAACTTACCAGCTTTACCCCTCGGCCAGCAGGCCTCCTACAAACCTAACCCAATTTGATTTCTTAGATATAGATATTTATTGTTCAATGAAAAGTTTTTTTGAACTCAAAATTTGTTTTCTATTCCATAAAAAAATAGTGCAGCATAAATATTCCAGGAGGCGTGGCAGCTGAGTGGTAAAGCGCTTGGCTTCCAAACCAGAGTTCCCGATTTGGAATCCTGGTGAAGGAAGGGATTTTTAATATTAGTGGACTTTGGGCACCTTTCAGTCCAACCAGCTCTAATGGGTACCTAACATTAGTTTAGAAAAAGTAAAGGCGGTTGGTCGTTGTGCTGGTCACATGACACCCTCGTTAACCGTAGGCCACATAATCAGATGAAATTTACATCATCTGCCCTATAAACCACACGGTCTGAAAAGGGAGCCTTACCTTTTTTTTTTAAATAAATATTAGATACACACATACACACACATAATGAAATAAGATTTTTTTTTTAATGAGACAACTTTCTAGTTTAGATCTCAGCTTACATTGTACTCCAGATGTTCTTTCTTGTCTTTCATGGCCTGAAGAGTGTTGGTCATATCCTCCAATTTCTTCTCCACTGCTGCCAACTCTGCACGTTTCTTGTTTAAAGTGTCCATCAAATTTGACAGGTCTGCCTCCGCAGCTTTCAGCTTGATTTTTTTAGGTGCGACAACTTTAGCTACTCTGTCATAAATTTCCATGGCCAGTATCCACTTGCATAAGCCTTAGTGAATGTGCAATAGAAGATTAAATAAAAACAGTCTGCCTTATAAGAGTTTTATTATAAATTTCTTTAAAATGTATTTTCAGCTATTTTGTTTAAGTAAGTCTATGTTACATTGTTATATTATTTCTTTAAAAATGTTGATACTTTTTGTATGCTTTGGGAGAAAAAAAAACTTAAATTAATATATTCTTAAATCTTTCTTAAGGCTAATCATTAATTAAATTTTAATCAAACTTAAAGGAAAAACTTTGCCAGATGTGACATTTACAAAACAAAAAGAAATAGTTATTTGTTGGTTATATGTCTGCAATAAATCTTCTTAGAATTGCTTTATGTTGGTAAAATGTTTTACATGTTTGGGATGTTCCTTAAGAGTTTCAAGATAATTACATCGTTGCCCAAACCTCCCTTAGGATGGCGAGAGATGGCAAATTTCAGGATGACGAGTTCGAGACGATCAAGACAACTGAACAACATTTGGAGCATATACCACATGATCAGGCAGCCATGCATTGATGCTAAAGTATAACACAAACACTGTTTAAAATCTCACCTTCAGCAGCAGATGAAGCTTTAGCCACAGTTTTTGGATCAAAATCTGGATTGGTGAGATATTGTTTTCTGATAATTGTCATGACAGCATCTGGAATATTGTCTTTGTCAAAACTTTTTAAGTCATTCAGAAAGTTTAGGTCATTAAGAAGCCTCTTGCTTGGAGTCCAGTAATCATTGATCTGAAAAAAAAAATTGAATTGTCTGTGAAAAAAAATCAACTAACTAGACACTCATCTTAGTTGGAAAAATAATTTTTAATTTTGAACCTTTAAAAATGAAGAATAAAGGAAAGATACTTACATTTTAAGCTATAATATTGTTAAAAAGTGGAAATATTTATTAACCCTACTTAGTAAAAAAAAAAAATAATGTAATGTAGTGGAAAGCATGGTCAAGAGGCTAAGTATGCTTGAACATGGCTTGGCCACCTAAAAGGGGCTTGAGGTTCGACACCTGACTCGAAAAGAGTTGTGTTTACTGAGCGTAATTTAAGTCAGGTGATATTTGCTTCAAGGTCAGTGGCTGAGGGTATTACAGTATCAGCACAGTGATCAACTACCATTACTTTCCAGCTGTGACCTTACCCATGGACTTCACTCAAATTGCAAATCAATATGCCATGCCACTTGAACTCATCAGCAGTTAAACGTTTAACCTTTCAACTACCCCAGTTCTTTCAACAGTCAGTATTCCAATGACCAAAAACTTCTTTATCTTAGGATTGTCCAACTTCAAAATTTTAAACTTGACAACTTTTGGTTATCAAACCTAAAAAAACATTGAAATGACTTGTTCACCTTTTTGCTTGGGTCATTTGGATCATTGATTCTCTGTGGAGCAATGCCTTTCATTACACAAACTGCTGCCATGACCAACCGGACACCTGATGGTGGACTTTTCATGGACTTGATGATAGAAATTTCTTTAGGCTGAAATGTTGAAAAGTATATTGATCAATGATACTGATTCAAAATAAAGTGAGTTGAATGTGTCTAATTCTTTTTATGTATCCAGACATCTAATTATTGACAAAATAGATGTTTTTATATTCTTGTTCAATAATCATTTACATCTAAAGAATATATAACAAAGATAAAATAGCTATTATTTGAAGGAATGATATAATAGTAAAGAACCAGCAAAAGGAAGTTGACATTTATTATATGCATGATGAAAATACATTAATAATAAGGCTTGTCTTCGAGTCCAAAGATTAATGAGGAATGCAGTATTTCCTGTGGCTACACAGCCCCAGCTGCGACCTACATATTTTGCCAATTGTTAGGGCAAGCATAACTATTGTTCGCAGGTGGTCAATTAAGATTTTCTTTTTGCCGTCTGCCCCTGACCTCGGCAGCAGATTTTATTTTGGTCTCATAAGCATGATAGACATACATTATAATACTACAAATTAAAGATAACCAATTCCACTTGTCACATATTGCTTTGCTGGATTTTCTTTTTCTCTGTTATTTTAAAATTCCAGATTAAATCTTTTTTCTGTTGTGAAGAGATGAAAAAGAAAGACTCAATAAGGTTTGACAAAGATATTATTACTTCAAGGATGTTCAATGCAGCAAGTGCTCCCTCCAGTGCAGGCAACGCTTCTGCCAGCTCAGTCTCACATTCATCTTTGAGAGTTTTTGCTTCTGCCGCAGCTTCGTTGGCCACCGCTTCATCAATCTTGACTTTTTTACTTGTCTCCTCCACAGCCACAGACTCCTTCTCGATTATAGCCATCATCTTCTCTGTCTCTGATGCAGACAGGACCAGCTCGGGCTGGAGTTTTTCCAACTCAATTTGCATGGTAGCAACCTATGTCAATTAGAACTTTAGTACATCATTAACTCTTTCCATTTATTAGTTAATAAATCTTGACTAGTTGGGAAAATCTAGAAATATGTTTTGGTAGTTAACTAAACATTATGATTTAACGAACAATTAATTTTGCCAACAGGTACACTATAGAAATGGGTGGACTATATTTTTTTTTAAATTACATAATAAGATAGATAACTTTTATTGATCCAATCAAATGGAAATTCAGTTTGACTACAATTGACAACCTCAGCGTAACTACTGTAAAATAATATAGATCTAAAATTCGAACAACATTCACACATAAAACACATAAACATTCACAACTGCAGTGCTTTATGAATTTGACTTCTATGTACTTCTCGATGACGACAGATGATCTTGTAATCATAATAATAATAATTTGAACATGCAAACTTAAAATTTAGACCCATAGCCCCAGTGAATCTTTTTTATGTTAAAGCATTGTTTGTTGTTTTACATGTGTCCAGCCTTCCTTCAGAAATAATGAATACATAAGCTCATAAACAAACCTACTTGGGATGAAGCAAAAGCTAATTTCTCCAATCCAACAATATATCTTTTCTTAGCCTTCATTGTTTCGTCTTGTTTGGTTTTGAGTAAGTTTTTAAATGAGTTGATCAGCTCCAGGTAAGAGATTGGTGTCACATAGTTCTTTCTGCCTAGCTCAAGTCTGAATCTTTAACACAGATCAATAGACAAAAAAAAATACAAAATTATTTGGTTCTTCTTAATTATTCTTTTTTCACCTCATAATATTTCTAAGTAGTGAAGGCCAATGATGGAGTATACCTTTCAATCTACAGTAACATTAAAGGCCAATGATGGAGTATATCTTTTAATCTACAGTAACATTAAGACCTAATGAATGTTGTTTTATTTTCATAAAGTGCTGATCTTGATCCATTTAGCCTACACTGACCGACTTTGGACCTGATTTCGCCTTAATTTTTTCACCTAATATAATTTCTAAGTAGTAAGGGCCAATGAGGGTGTACATTTTTAAATATGTAGTAGCCTTAAGATGCATTGAATGTTTTTCATTTAGTGCTTGCTGATCTTGATCCATTTAGCCAACACTGACCAACTTTATTCACGTTTTTGCTTTAATAGATTTTATTAATTTTATTATAATGAACAGAAACCTTCTTTAAAAATTTCTTAATGTATGTGAATAGCTATGTTTTCTAAGTCAAAATTTTAAAATAAGAAAAATGATACATATAATTTGTTGTTTAAGTTTTTAAAGCAATAAAGGTTTTTATATTTTTGCTTACTAGAGCTACATGAAACTGTCAAATGCTTAGGCTATGTACCTAAACTCATTTTAATGTTCCCTTGTAGGAGTAACTTTTGATGTAAAAATGTTTCCAAAATGTTTTGGATGTTCCTTCAGAGTTGAAGATATTCTACTTCCTAAACCAAATCTCCCGCAGGACAACGGGAGATGGCAGCTGGCAGGGTATGAGCCTGGCACCATTGATAGGACAGGTCAGCGTGCTTGCTGCATGACCAGCCAGTTAAGGTAAAAATACTAATAGAAGTGTTTTAGGAGAGGAGATAGGTATTATATTATGGAACTACACAAGACACTAAGATAAAAGGGAGGGGGTCCACATATAAGAACTAAAAAGGATTGTCAATTTTTTATTAGAAAAAAATGGAGCTAGTAAATAAAATGAAGGGAAGCTAAACAGTCAAAATCCTAGTTCATATCTTACCTGTTGGATTGTTCTATTACATTTTGATGGAAAGTCTTACAAATAGTCACAACATCCTCTTTCATGCCAGCATCAATGTCTGCATTTTCTAAAAATTTGTTTGCCACTCTGGCAAGGGCATCATCTGGCCATGCCTAGTCACATGATGGACCAAAAAAACAACAACAGAAAATGCAACGTTTTTCACTTATACATTTACATAAAGAGGAGGCGCCGTGGCTGAGCGGTAAAGCGTTTGGCTTCTGAACCGGGGGTCCCGAGTTCGAATCCTGGTGAAGACTGGGATTTTTATTTCGGGATCCTTTGGCGCCTCTGAGTCCACCCAGCTCTAATGGGTACCTGACATTAGTTGGGGAAAAGAAAAGGCAGTTGGTCGTTGTTCTGGCCACATGACACCCTTGTTAACCATAAGCCATAGAATCAGATGACCTTTACATCATCTGCCCTATAGACCACAAGGTCTGAACGGGGAACTTAACTTTTTTTTATTTACATAAAGACAAAAAAATTATTAGAAGTAACTTATTTTATTATGCAGATATTCAATTTACAGAATGACACCATGAGGCTTATGCCTTTAGGGTTAAAGCCTAATATGCATATATTAATATTTGCTATATGGAAGTGAAACATGGTCAACCTACTCATGGCAGGAAAAGAAACTGAATGTCTTCCACCTCTGGCAGATCTTTAAAAAAAGGTGGCAAGATAATATTACCAATGAGGATAAGTGCCAGGAAGAGCAGGGTGCCAGGACATCCGCTCTGTTATCAGCAGCAGATGCCTTGGCTGGCTTGGCCAAGTTCGTAGAATGCCAGTAGGTTGACTTCCACAGGACATTCTGTATGGCGATCTAATAGAAGGCAGAAGAGCCGCTGGTCGCCCACTTTTACGTTATACAGATGTATGCAAACGGGACATGAAGCTCTTCAAGATCGACATTAGCAGCTAGGAAGAGGTAGCACTGGACAGATCCACATGGAGAGAGAGCATAAAGGAGGGGTCTTGGATTGCAGATGCCATACACAACAGAAGCAGAAAGAAGGGTGAAAATGCAACAGCAACTGGTGATTACATATGCCCAACCTGTGATTGCAGCTGTGTATCAAGGATTGGCCTCTTTAATCACACAAGAAGGTGCAAGGGGAAAAGATTGAGACAAAAAATGCCACAGAATATTTGCATAAAAAAAAAAATTCTCAAGTTCAGACATAATTGAAATTTATTTTGTTCAACAGCTTGTTAAGAAAATTAATTAACTTTTCTATTAGAAAAAAAATTGTATCTCGAAGCAATAAATCTAGTTTTTAAAAACAAATTAAGTAAATAGGAAACTGAAGTGCCAGTACAAATCAAAAGTCTTGATTGCCAATTATTTTGGATCACAATAGTAAGACCAAAGATTTCACAATCCAAAAGTAAGGAAGAGAGCAGTTGATTTTTGTTAATGAAGATGTATATTTCTTTGAAAGCTGGGGGACTGCTAAAGAGATAGTGGCACATGCAAGGCTTCGCCACCCCACACCAACAAAAAAAAAATCAATCAAAGAAAGGTTGAGTAAACAGAAGAGAACTAAAATCTATACCAGGAAGACAACAGTTTTGTCACGTTAAATGTGGCTAAACCCTAAATTTCTTTAGATCTCATATGATTTAACTTAACTCTTTCTCTCCTAACTGACGATACCAAAGTTGATTCTAACAGAATGTGGTAAATAATTACGGAGAAAAAGAGTTAAATTTATAAGAGCTACTAACCTGAAACCAGTCTATCGTACAGCAGTTTATTAAGGATGGAAATTGACGAAGGCGATTGCGAAAGGCATCTCCTATAGGACTGAATGCAATCATAATGTGGAGCTTGGCCCGACTCTGATTCACAAAGTAAGCAAACAAGGCCAGTGGGCTGAGCTCTGCGTTCTTATCACCAGCTGCTTTGGCTGCATTGACTCTTACAGTCTAGAGATATACATGAACAGCATTTATGTTTAGTTTCATTAAAGAAATAGCCAACCAACATGTATAATGAAGATCTGATCTGATGTAACTTGTGCTTAACGGGTGCAGACTATCTTTAAGAATTGTGTGTACTCTGGTTAGGCATCTTTCATGAAAAAGTATAAATGCAATAGATTTTTCTTAATTAGTTCAAAAAAAATTTTCTGTCCATTTCTGTCTGTGTCTTCTTATATTATAGATTACAAATGTTACTTCAAAATAGAAGACAATTATGTCCTATGCATTTCATGTGTCAATCTAGTGGAAAAAACACTAAAGTTCCCTTTTCAGACCTTGTGGTCTATAGGGCAGATGAAGTAAAGACCATCTGTTTCTTTGGCCTATGGTTTATGTGGCCCTACCCTAAATGTGGCCTTTACTTTTCCCCAACTAATATTAGGTAGTCATTGGAGCTGGGTGGACTCAGAGGCACCCAAAGAAGCCGAAATTAAAAATCCCAGTCTTAATTAGGATTTGAACCTTGGGCCCCAGGAAGCCAAATGCTTTAATGCTCAGCCACCATGTCACCTGTCAATCTAGTCATGTATGTTAATCAGTGACTGAAAATCTGTTTAGTCCTTGGTTTTACTGGCTGATTCAGGCAACCCATTCCATTCTCTAATAGCATTATGGAAGAAGGGTACCAATTGTACAAATCCATCCATCCCAGTGGCGCTACAGCCCTTGAAGGGCTCTGGCATGCTTGCACACATTCTTCCATTCAGATCTCTCCTGGGCCTTTCGCCTCCACGCCCTAACCCCAAATTGTACAAATCAGTCCTAGCATAAGGAATACTATGTGATCCCTCATCAGTTTCGTCACATACAAATAACAAAGACACAAGTGAAAACAGAGCCTATCATTTCCTAAGATGTGATTACCTCCATTATTTCTGCCTTCTCATCAGAAGCAAACAGGTTGGGCACCTCCCCAGAGTTCAGCAGGGCATCAATATCTTCAAGGAAACGTTCACTTTTGATTTGAGAGTCTGTGATAAGGAATGTGGTGGGGATTCCCTTGCCACCAGCCTGCTTCAGTACAAACTAGAGACACAAACAGTATGCTCTTATCATCTCAGGTTAGAATAACTTTGCTATCAGATATAATATGAATTTAATCAATTACAGAAATATATGCTATAGATTATTACTTTGTTATCAAATATAATCAACTATATCAGTATAGCACTACCATGTTATACATTATAATAACTTTGGTATGTATCAGTAGCCTATAGCACTACCATGATATACATTATAAAAACTTTGTAATCAAATATTATATAATATCAATTTTATTAGTGTTATAGCTAAGTGTGCAATAGTATACATTAAGCTGTATACATATACATATATATTAGCTAGCATTACCCATTGGCTACCTCGTTGTTTTATTCCCAGTACATTTTTGGCCAAAGAATTCTAGTATGTTATGTTTAATTGAAACAGCCCACTTTAAAACGCCTGCTCTGAGGCTCTGTGAATTCTAGCACCTAGATATTTTCAGTATTTAGTCTGTGTTTACCATAAATTAAAATAAGTTTTTTTTTTTTTTTTTTTTTTGCTCTTAATAGTTGTCATTTTTCTGGGTGGAAAGACAAAAGAATATCTAACTCATAAATGAGTATTCACAGCAACATTACATAATTTTATCCAAATTTAAATAATACATTAAAAGCCTTAGTACAATTTTTTTGAATCTCAGTTTGTAGCAAGATGCAAATGCATGCTTTTGATGACTTAAGGCTAACCTTGTCAAATCAGCAAGCATATATATATCCTACTTTATACTTGATCTGAAGGTTGCAGAAAAAAAAAAGAAAATATTAAACAATTTTAAGTGTTTAACTGACAAAAAGTTCAACAAAAAAATAATTAATTAAAACAGGAATAAAACCCAAAAGAATTCACTGTGTTTTATAAGCATAGTTTGTTGATTAGCTAAATTTGTTTTTTTTTCTATTTACGAATGTAAAATTTATCTAAACAATTAATTATTTTGTTTTTGAAGACATAGACTACATTAATTGTTACAATGATCTTCATTTTCATTATTTTCTTTTCAATAAGAGATATTTACATAAGAATACTTTGAACTTGAATAATTAAAAGAACACATACGTTCCAACCAAAATTTTAAAGTAATTGTGTAAGATACTAACAGCAACGTCAAATCTGTACTGACAAACATACCTTGATATCCTCCCTCCACTCATTCAGACCATAGTTCTTAGAGATCTCGGGTTGAAACAGTTTATATTGGGCCATGTAGGTAGAGAGGCGAGTCAGAGACTGACGCCCACTGCCGCCAACCCCTACCAGGAGGCCATTTCCTCCTGGCTGTCGAAGAATACGGCAAATCCGAGATAAGTGTTCAAGGACATATCTGAAACCCCACATAAAATCACAATTTACAAGAAACAAACTACTTGAAATGTGAGTTTCAAAGTTTGTGCATAAAGGCACAATCAATATTGATTGGAAACCCTAGAAAACAGAACGAAACATTATTCCTTTTAACTTTGAAACAAACAAAAGCAAAAGTTTTATAGCTAAAAATGGGAATATTTATCTCTGGATTGGAATTTCAGATTTTTGCTTCAATCCAAACTCAGGAACAGATGAAGTAAATAAAAAAAGCAAGGTGGGTCTAATTCAACATTGGTTTGTGTTGGCGCTATGTCAATGTGCCTGACTGCCTGTCTTATTACCTTGATGTCTGATAACTTCTACGCTTTAAAAATGGGAACTCTGATAACAAAAACCACTCTTCAAAACTTTTCTTAAAAAATAATACTAATTTCAATATTCAATCATTGTGTTTACCTAAAATGATGAAGCTCATAGGAACTCTGATAATGAAAGCCACAATACAGAACTTTAAAAAAAAATACTATTTTTACTATTCAATGATGATCTTTACCTAAAAATGACTAAGTTCATTGGTGTTTTGTTGGTCTGATTGTAGTCATCTAGGCAGAGTGTGACCACATCATTGAAGTCATCAATAGAACTGACTTCTTTGTACAACCGTAGTTCTGGGGGAAGATCAAGCTCCATGTAGTCACCAAACATGAGATTGTTAAGTGTGCTTTCTTTCACCTGAACAAAAGATTAAATCTCAGTGCTAAGAAAAATGCTAAAGGAAATGTTCCAAGAATATACATACATACACCCAAACATGAGAAGGGTTTTGGGAGTCAATGCTGAGGAAAAATTAGGAGCAGCTAACTCTTAGCTTGCAGCAAACAGGGTTACACCCTGACAGATATCGCAACACAGCTGATCATTCACAAACTGAATGGGCATCAGATATTCTTTTGGACACATTATCTGCATGGAGAAGTGGGAAATGCATTATAGCTAATGTCCAGGCTTCATCTCATTTTTAAGAAGGTGGCCAATGAGTATTTTACAAATGCAATAAAAATGTATGAATTAATTGCTTATATTTGTGTACTTATAGCTAATAAAATGTAAAAAAAAAAAAAAATCAAAAAAAAAAATCATTCAAACTAAGTCCTGTTACCTTTCCTCTATCTTCAGGGTTCAATAGATGAGAAAAAATAACATCCATTTTCATCTTGAAGGTCGTGTTGATTTGGGTGGACACAAGACTGTTGATAGTGAACAAATTAAAAAAAAAATAAAAAAAAAAATAGCACATATATATATATATATATATATATATATATATATATATAT